>JARFOC010000946.1:705395-727513 GCA_031763485.1 Osmoderma eremita | reverse complement strand
CTCTTGAAACATATGTACCGAATTTTATTAAATTAATTTGTGCGGTGTGGATTTCCCGATACTGTGTATTAGTATTATCTCTTGGATCTTGAATCGGAAATTTGAAACTCAAGCATACATTAACGCTTCAATTCCATCTACAACTAGAACTCTATTTTCTCGCTATTTTCATGCATATATGCCAATAACACAGATTTGTACATAATACTATTGTATTTCACGCAACAATACCTACCAATCCTCACGAACTAACTCCATTGTACTGAGACGTCTTACCATATTTCAAACGTCTCCTTTCATCGGTGTAAATGAATATTCACTCCCGCTGTGCCACCTAGACATATAACGTCAGCCGAACTGCAATCGAATCCCTCCTAATCGATGCCCCCACTTCTACATTTCCAGGCTACTGTCAGGGTTTCAATATGCTCGCCGCCCTCATACTCCAGGTGACGGAGAAGTGCGAATCCGAGGCCCTGAAACTGATGATCTACCTCATAGAGGGCGTGCTACCCGACTCTTATTTCGCCGACAGTTTGCGAGGATTGTCAGTGGACATGGCTGTGTTTAGAGAATTGCTCAGGACGCATCTGCCAAGGCTGTCTAGGCACCTGGACAATCTTCAGAAGGCGGCCAAGGACGGAACAACAAGTTACGAACCTCCCTTGACTAACGTGTTCACCATGCAGTGGTGAGTATTCCTTTCGTATGCTTAACTATTTCCTTGTTGGCGTTCAAATGTTGTTTGGTACGTGGTTCTTCAGATCTACATTAAATTCCTTGCCATATATAACCGCAGAGTACGGAAACACCTGTTACAGGAATTAAATAAATTGTGAATATATAGAACCAGTTCCTCTGCTTCATATTCTAAACGAGTTAAAACTAAACAAATGGCGTTACTAATACAACCAGATTTTGTGAACAAATAATTCTAAATGGTTATCAAAACTCCTTCATACGTTGTTCAAAATTTGAGCAATGTTCTGTTACACCAATCTACAAGATTTAATTAAAATATTTAATGAATTTTTGGATCTTTGGATGATGCAAATTTTAGAATAGGTGATAAATAAGAACTGACGACTTTTCAAATAGTTTTGCAAGTTAGAAAATTGTTGTTTAAATAACGATGGTGTTTTCGCATTGAACAATGGGTAGGGTTTGTAGCTAAAAGTTCAGAAGTTGTATTTTGTGCATGATCAAGCTTTTCTAAAGTCTTTAGAACCGTTAAATTTCAGCGCAAATATGATCAGCAAAACACGATCCACAAATACTCTCCTTAAAAAATAGAAAAATATGGAAAAGATTAATAATAGATTATTATTTTCTGAACATAGTCACGTTTTTCTAGGTTATCCAAAATGTTATGAGCAGTCTTTGATCTATGTGCAGTAAAATATATCTTCGATCAACGCCTTTCTCATATAAATCAGTTTCATTTGGTCCAAATGTTCATTAATAGAATCCATGCCTTACTTTTGACTGTTTTTGGGTATTCTGAAATGGAAAATATCTAATAATAAAAAGAAAAGTGAATTTTATGAAAAAAATCATTAAACAAAAACAATTAAATAAAGTGCCAAAGATGGTTTTAGGAAACTATCCTCATTAAAAATGGTTGTCTTCACTATTTTTCCCAAATAATAACACTCCATGAAGAAGCATGACCTGCGAGGCGAATAAGTCAGGATTTTCCGTAATCTTCGCTGCGCCTATTATAATTTATTCCATTTTGCATCTATTTCGTATATTTCTCTTCCATTATTCCAGGTTTCTAACCTTATTCTGCAATTGCTTACCTCAAGACATAGTCCTGCGCGTCTGGGACCTGATTCTTCTGGAAGGAAACGAGATACTACTGCGCACCGCCCTAGCCATCTGGCAAGCTCTAGCCGATCGCATCATGAGCGTACGCAGTGCCGACGAGTTTTATTGCATCATGGGCGTGCTCACCAGAGAGATGCTGGAATTCGGCTTCGTCGATGGGAATACTTTAATAAAATCCGTAGTGTCGATTGGCCCTTTGAACGAATTGAAAAACTTACGCGATCACTACTTGTATAACATCAATCCCTGGTCAACTAGCCCGCCTCCGTCTTATGCCCCGTGCGAAGACGACGATAAACAGTTGAATATTTACCCGAAAGAACGACTGATGTTGGATATCGGTGTGCTGAAGAAACAATACGCTAAGTTGAAGCAGAGGCAAAGGCAAGCGCATATAATATTTTCCGCTGCCGTCTCTAGGCAACCCCAGAGATCAGCGCCTATAGCCATGAATCACCTTCTCCTTGGCAAACGTGCGATTGTACCTGTGAGACGCCTAGGTCCTCCACGAGGTGCCGTACCTCCACCAAGAAAAGCGGTTCCGACGACTCTCCAATGGAAGGACGCGGAGAAGAAATCGTCCAGCTCCTCATCTTCCGATACCGAGCTTTGTGACGATCCAAACAATCGTTCTTCGGACGAGGAATGCGAACAAATAAAAGAGGACAATCCAAGCAATCTTAGTGATAATAAAATTCTTATGAAAAGTGACAATATTAACGACAGTATCAAGGATAAGGAGCCAACAACAGATACTGCCGGCCTTTTAGCAACTGCTCCCGAAGAAGCTAGTAATGACATGTTGGAATTCAAAGAAGACGAATCACCTGCTAATCTAGCCTGCGAGGAACACGATACAGGGCAAGATATTGAAGAGAACTTAGAGGACAGTGAGAATTTCGACTTCGAAAAGTTTCTGGAGGAGAGGATACGTTACTTCAAGCAAGCGAGTTTGAGCAGTGAAGAGAGTGAGAGTGCGGACACCTCTGCAGAGCTGGAGAGGACCAGTTTGGCGAGGCAAAATAGCGAACGTGCCTTGAAGATCATACACGAGAACTCGTTGATCTTACATAGAATACTGCAGTGCCAACCATCGAGATACTCACCGGTATCCCTGTTAGAAGATAGTCGGGATAAAGTGGTATCGGAAGATACCACCTCACCTCCATTTGATTTCCGAATGCCAAAAGATTTGAGCGAAGTAAATGTGGAAATCCATAAGAGTTTGGGCGATGAGAAATTGGTAAAGTTCCTTAAGCATTTCTAATTAAATTACTTTTAATTCATGTTTGATTCTATGTTCCAGAAACAAGAACGGAATTTGGATCCAGAATCACCTCTATTGAGCTGTACCAGAGCCTACAGTTATTCAAACAAATTTTTAGATGATCGTCCAGTAAAGTGTAGTAATACAACAGAATCTTTAAAATCGGAAGACGGGCACGATAACGATTCAATTCCTGTCATAGAAAGTCCCTCTACTCCAAAAAAATCACCAAAACTAGAAAGTCATCCGTCATACTCATCGTCTTCTGGCGATATCACCCGAGCGTCTTCATTTGGCGACGATCAAAATCTCGAATTCGACAGGCAATCGAAATACCGAGACATTTTCGAAGTCAGTAGGAATCTAGACGAAAAATATAACACGTTGATCCTAAACAAAAGCTTGCCAATACCAACCAGGCCTACTGATCTGCCTATATCGTCAACCAAATTAAATATCCCAAAAACTCCTTCGCCCAGATCCGACCTGAGTCCCTCCCCTGTACACTTACTGGAACCGCAACATTTCAGGAAGTCCCCCAACAAGGAGATCTCGGACGATATCACCGGGCAGAAATCCCCTAGCCATATTTACAATCCGTTTCCGGTACGGCTCAGCACGAGGCAGAACAAAGACGTTGGCGTGAAATTGGGTTTGTACAAGAAGTGACCGTTCATATTCCTGTTGTAAATTCGCTTCGAATGTCAACAAACGGGAAAACAAAAAACAAAAATAAGGTAAATGAAAAAGACTGCCGCTGATGTTTTTCGACTCAAATTCGCAAACTTCCTTCTATCTAAGAAATTAATATGTAAAAAGGGAGTAACGCAAAAAAGAATTATTGATTATTCTAATGGCAGTCGTATGACAGAGTTATTCTATTATTTGGATGTAAATATTGTTTTAATAGTAGGATACAAACGAATAATAAATTAAATAAAAATTAGGTTTTGAACAAGTTTGACATCTGACAGAAAAATTTTGTGTTTTACAGTTGGCATTTATTTGACGTTTGTATATATAAATTATATATTCTGTATTTTTTGATGACAACATATAAACGATTTTAAGTAGGTAACTTTCGAATCATAGAAAATTTATTAAAATGATGTTTACATATTTTATTTTCTGTCATTAGCATAGGTGGGATAGCTGCATATTATAGGATTGGAAAATGTAGATGTGTTACTGTCGATATTATTTTTATGGGAAGAGAAGTAGGATGAATGTCTGTATTGATCAAGGTCGAATCTCAAGTTATACAGAGTTTCTATTAATCTTGATTAGAAACAAAAATTAATAACTAATAGCATCATTAACTCATGTAACAATAGACAAAAATAAAACCTCATATTATAAATTCGTTATTTAGAACGAATTTTTTCGTTCTTAAAACTAGAACAAAGCCAACGTACTTGAAGTAACAAACAAACAATAAGCAAAAGTGTGGTTACCTCTCCCGATGGTTAGCCGTTTTACCCGATAAAATACAACCAAAAAAATCTAATAATGCATCAAAAAATATGTATTCTACTTGAATTATTAACATTACGTATATTTTCTAGAAATCCACTGTGATTGTAGGAAGAAAAAGGCTCAGAATAATAAAACAAAAATGTTGCTACATATTATATTTTTACCAAAAAAAAAACGTTTGCTGTTTGTCGTCCGTTTTTTGAAATTAGCAAATATATATTTATTTAAGGAATTGTTATTATATATTATAATGATAATGGAAGAAATGAACTGTTTAAATAAATAAACAAAATAAAAGACCATGTTTTGTGTATTTTACTTCTTCTGTTTAACAAAATCTATGATTCTATTATATCCCCAAATATACTTTCCGGAACGAAACAGCCGACTTTTGACAGCGATAATGTTACAATCATACCAATACAACCAAATTCAACTTCACATTCAGCAAATGTCAACGCTAGTGACATTTCGCCCGGGTAGGATTTCTTCAATTAGAACGTTGCCAATTGTCAACGCACTTACTTGACGTCTGTCATATTCACGTTCCATTAAGTGTTGATAGTTTTCGTATTTTTTAACCATAACCTTTCCATATATCTGTCAAACTTACGATATGCCTTGCATTGCGTGGTAACCATATCATCAAACAACGAAATTTCCGAATTCCTAAAATCAGGTGACAGTCAATTCAGTAATTTTATGTTTTAATGTTGATGTCATTAGTTCACAATATGTGTTGGTGATAATAATTTGATTTGGGTATTCTGACAGTTTAGGTACTTATCTGTGTTCTATATCACCCTGTAGGAACTTAAATTGAGCAAGTGTTTCCATTTATATTTAGTTAATATTCCGAAACAGGGAGGGCGCAGTTACTAAGAAAGCCTCTAACGAGCTACCAAGCATATGCCGTACGTTGAAAAATAAAAATGGACTTTCTCAGGGAAGTTGGCTTCGTAAACATTTTGAGTAACATCTTTTAGTTTGTATGTACTTTTTCTTGGATTATTATTGAGCTATATAAATGTAGTTGTAGGTAATGAGTGCTGTGTGAAGGGTTATGAAGGTAAATTAAATATATACGTTTAACGTTTGAATTTTCATTATAATTATTATGAAAGTTTTTTAATGTGTTTGTAAGAGGTTTGTAATGCAATATATGCGGTTGAACGCGGGCATGTTCCATCAGCGTAGGATGAGGCGGGAAGAGGGCGCTATAAGCGAGGAGTGTGGAGCACGTATTGGACGGTGACAGAGTTGCTATGGAGAATAATAAACATTGATATTGTGTGCAGTGTGTGCTTTTGACATACGAGTTGTTTTTTATTTATATCCCTTTTACATGTTATTTTTTTAGGTTTAAGATTTTCGGATCCAAAAGAAAATCAAGCAGGTTAAGAGATGGATTGAAAATGCTTGGAGGTAGGTACTGGATTTATCGAATTAAAGGGATTTGGGAAAATCACTTCGAACATATAATATTTAGTAATACTAAGTGATTGGTTTCAACGTGTGGTGGTACCATAAAAGTTATGGTTTTACATAATATTTACACATCTACTACCTATCTATCGGTTATTTTTTTACGAATAATATGGATCACAAGTTCCTTTTTTATCCTAGTATTACGTATAAATCAATAATACTTAAAGAAAAATTGAAAAACACAAGATAATACGGTATAACCTATAAATAATTCATAATGATTTTGATTTAATATATTTCATTTGGTTGCCCATCAAGCTACTGTTAAACACATTCGACCTTTAATAAGAGTTCATCTTTAAAGCTTAATACTTGTGAGGTTTTATGAAGATCCAGTTTGTATTTCGTCGATTCGTGTGGCTTGAATATGTAATTCTTCAGCAATATGCACAAACCAATTTTAGCTTGTAATACGCCAAACCGAAGACCTACAATATAATAAAAACAAATTAGCTTTCTTTGCAGATGTAGCAGTAGAAAGATCGATATCACTAATGCGAATAAGTAACTGACAGTTGACGTTTAAAATCATGTGTACCAAGATGAAGTTTGAAAATAACTACCGATTTCAATGCGCGGCAATAAATTCACAGAAAGAAAAATGTATAATTATAGAAAAAAAGTAAATGTATATCAATAATAAGTATTTTTTTTGTTTGACTAAAAATAGAAATAATGCTAGTATTTCACAGCTTAAAATTAAACATAACCTAAATTGGTAGTTTGTGTGTCATCTAACATTTAAAATCAGGTATACCAAATACTTTTTTTTTACTTTATCAAAAAAAAAAAATATATATATATATATATGTAATTATAAGACATACCGATGCAAATTCTTGGTCCTTCTCCGAACGGAATATACGTGTAGGAAGGTATGGAAGTCTTGTTCTCATCAGAGAATCTTTCGGGGTCAAATTTATCCGGATCAGGATAATATTCTGGGTCCCGATGCAGCCCCAGTACACTAATAAAGACTCTAGTACCGGCTTCTATTACTGTACCCGTTTCTGGAACGGTATAATTTTTATTGCACACGCGATGTATTAGAGCTCCTGGCGGATATTTTCTTAACGTTTCTGAAAATCACGTTATAAAAAAAATATATTAAAAGAAAAACCGCAAATACAAAGTGATTATTTACCATCCAATACCATATTAAGATATTTCATTTCCATTACGCTATCGTAAGTTAATTTCCCATCGTGTTTTGCCATGGTTTCTTTAATTTCTATCCTGAGTCTGTCTTGAATGTCCTGATTCCAAGATAATTCGTGTAGACAGAAAGTCATAGTAGTCGAAGAAGTTTCAAATCCAGCGGCGAAGAACATAAACGATTGCGCCAACATTTGTCCCAAATTCAGACCGTCCCCTTTCTCTTTCAATTCCAGCATTAATTGGACGAAATCGTTGCGTCTATAAGCACTGGTTTCCCTATGGTTGACTATATTGGTAAAGGTATCATAAAAGAACGATTTCGCTTTGTTATCGAACGTAGTCAGTCTTAATCGCGGTATAATTAAGTTTAAAATCCTGTAGAGGTTAGCTTTTGCCGTAGTCTGGAATATCTGCCTGCCGTGCATTCTAAATTCGGCGTCTGGATCTTTGAAGCTGTTACATTCCACGCCGAAAGCACAAGAGCCTATTACATCAGTGGTAAAGCAAGCTAGGATTTCCTTAATATTCAACGACTTCTTAGTCTCGGATAATCCTTTTATATGCTCCACCATAGGCTCACCGCAACTCAAGATGGCGTGGAACATCATCTTCATTTTACCAGAAGTAAAAGTGGGCGTTAACTTCACCCTCATACTCTTCCATTTGTCCCCGTCTAAACTGAACAGGTTTCCACTTAACGGCTCCTTTTCCTCATCCACGTGGATTCCATGGCCGGTAAAATATTGGAAATCTTTCGATAAGACATTTTTGGACAATTCAGGAGACACTACCAATACCGCAGGTTTGGTAAACAAATATAAACCGCCGAAAGCATGACCTTCAGATTTAAATTCAGTGTAGAAATCTTTGAACAGCTCTTGGAGAGATTTTTTAGGCCTGATGGGGTTTCCATTCGTTCCCCACGGAAATCTCGGTTTGATATGCGGTACATTTTTGTTCTCCCAATATTTAAACGCAGTTTTAACATAGAAAAATAAGGAAATTGCGAGTGCAATGAATATAGCCGTAATTTCCGTAGCGCCTAACATTTTGTACGTAATTTTAAATGGATGCTAACACTAAGCACCTTTACACAGAACATTAGTCTGTATAACTGATATCATCCTGACGCTGCACTAGCATATAAATTAACTAAGAACTGCTTCGTCACTTTAACAGAGATATTGGCGACGATTAATTTAATTTTTGAGAGATAAAATCTACGTATACATGTACGTATATAGCCCACTTGTTTTGACGACAATAATTTCAAGTGATAAACGTAGGCTTCTAAGGTAAACGTCATAATTTTAGGTATAAAATAACGCGTTTCCGAGACAACACGCGATGTACTAATGAAAAAGTAAATAGAAATGTGATCTTCACCATGACTGTCGTGTTTTGTGCTTAAAGAGTAATGATGAGTAATAGATATAAAATACAAAATAGGATACGGTGGCTTAAAATAGTAAAAAAAAAAATACCCTTACCACCTGGATGAGTGAAGAACTCCTGGATACGTAAATTAGCGTAGCATTTAATGTTATAAAAAAGTTATAGGAGAAACCCATGTTAATCCCAAAGAAAAAATTACTATATTAAGAATTGGTACCTATTAAAAAAAATATGCAAGATGTCC
Source organism: Osmoderma eremita (assembly GCA_031763485.1). Taxonomy (NCBI): domain Eukaryota; kingdom Metazoa; phylum Arthropoda; class Insecta; order Coleoptera; family Scarabaeidae; genus Osmoderma; species Osmoderma eremita. Next base: position 718,655 of record JARFOC010000946.1, on the reverse strand, counting down.
GTTTACACAACAGCCAACCTATGCCAAGAGAGCAAAAATGATTGTCATGGATGAAGTTGCATTAAATCAATAAGAAAAAGACAAACAAATACATATATAACAGGTAAGACAATGGAAGACATGACAATTATTCTTGCTCCCACGGTATATAAATGGGTAACTCTTCAGACGAGAAAGGAACCCATATAGGGACCTCAAATGTCTCTTTCTCCAACTAAACCAACTATCCCCGCGAAATTCAAATGACCCTTTAATACTAGGTTAACGAATGTGAACTATATTTTCCTTTGAAATTATTCTTTAAGAATAGATATATATATCCATTTTGAAACTGACAATATAATTGTATTATTATATTAAATAAAAAGTAACATATTAAGCTAACAAAATGATGCCATTGCCCAACTGTGGGAGGCAAATAATGATATTGAAGTAATTGAAAAGATAATCATAGTTTCTTTTACGCTCGTTCACACTACTGTATCCCTCAAATTCCAATAAAGGCTGCGGCTAAAATTACGTCAGTTACATAACTATTTGGCTTTCACTGATTTATACATTTTTGTACAGCAGCCACGAAATAACTCCTAGAATATAGTAATCGCTTATGAACACGAAAAACCAGTGACACTAACAAAACCTACAAACAAGAACAAAAATAAAATACACACTCGAAATAATGAAAGATGATATACGTCCAAGAATTGACCCCATTAGCGTGTCGTCATAAAACTCTGTAGGCATATCAGCGATACCATACAAATTTAGAAATGAAGCATTTTTAAAGGAAACCGAACAACGTGAGCAGAATGTGAGGTTATGTAGTTTGTTCTGTTTGGAAAAAGTTTTACAGAGTTGTCATTTTTTTACGTCAGCACAAATGCTCTCAATTTGTTTACGTATGCAACAAGCCCAATGTTATATCTTATCGATAACTCTTTCTATTTTTGTTGAAATGAAATTGTCCCACAATAAAATAAATAGTAGCCGAAGACTCATCTTTCCTGATTTTGGCTATACCTACATAATTCCATGTATTTGCGTTTTCGCATTTGCTATGTTATTTGTGGCGACGTCTACGCGGCGCTTTCCGAAACTATTAGCGGAGTTCCGAACCGTGTTCCAATGATTGTCATAATAGTGCAAGATAACCATTAGGTTATCTTGATACAATGACATTTTAGCGATTAATTTAAATAAGATCTATATTTGCTATATGCAAAAATTTATTAATGGAAATACTGAATTAAATCTGAAATAATGTTTCAAATAAAATGTCTGATATATGTTTTATATTTGTAAAGTTATAACACTTGATTTGAAGACTCGTAACTGTTGAAGAAGTTTTGGAAAGAAATTATTTGTAGAGAATGAACTGCATTTCACATAAACAACTCATATTTTTGTGTATGCAGATGCATTATATTTTATTTATTTATTTATATGTAAAAATCTACTTCTGCAGATAATATTTAAATTTTATTTATAATTTTTTTTTAACTAAAATATAGAAATTTTAAGTATTTATGTGTTTTGATATGTAATAACTGCGATAGTTGTTCATTAATTCATTATTATTATTAATATATACTAAAAGGCATCCCATGAGCGCGAATACGTACGAAATTCCAAAACTTATCCTTCCACGATCAGACAGGGATTGCTTTTTTCGCATAGGGAGTATTTTTCCCAGATTACGGGATTTTTTATATTGTAAGGGAGTATTTAAATGTCGATGGGCCCTTTAGTTGCCCCCCGGAACAATTTATCACCACGAGCGGGATTTTCATTAATAATCGATATCAGGACGATAAATCAGAGGTGTTCTCATTTTTTTTATTATAGCCTGTGGGAATTTTTATTTAATTTAATTTGTAAGTATAACTAATTAATAAAAACAGATTTTTTTATCATTATATTATATACATATATATGTATATATATATATATATATGTATATATATATATATATATATATATATATATTATACACTAATAAAAAACAAAAAAAAACATAAACTAATAACTAACTGTGAAATTCATTCCTTATTTTTAAAAAAATAAAGTAAATAAGAATTATTTGATTTTTTCTTTAAGAAATATTAAAAATTTCAAATTTATATATAAAATTAGTAGAAATACTGTTTTTTTATTTCAAAATATATATTTTTTTAATAATTATATTCAGGCAAAATTGGTGGGCAGGTGCAAACTAGATGCTTATCTCCGTAAATATCGTCTATCCTGGCAACACTAGGCCATATCTTAGTTTCTGGCTTTACAAACGGTGCGGGAAAAGCGGCCTGTTCCCTAGTATAAGGCCTCTCCCAAGAACTGCTTACGACCTGTTCCTGCGTATGTGGCGCCATCTTCAACGGATTTATCCTCAAATCCAATTTCCCTTCTTCGATTGCTTTAATCTCCTTCCTAATGCTTATTAGAGCTTCGCAAAACCTATCCAATTCTTGCTTGTCCTCGGATTCCGTCGGTTCTATCATTAATGTACCGGCGACGGGCCAAGACATGGTCGGCGCGTGGAAACCGTAGTCCATTAATCTCTTAGCGATATCGGCAGCTTCGATGTTAGCTGATTTCTTAAATTCTCTAACGTCAATGATGAATTCGTGCGCGACCAGTGTCGTTACGGGACTCTTGAAGAGGGTGGTGTAATAAGGATCGAGGAGTTTAGACATGTAGTTCGCGTTTAATATGGCGACCTGAGTGGCCTTCCTTAACCCTCTGGCACCCATCATCTTGATATAAGCCCAAGATATCGGAAGGATCGCCGAGGAACCAAACGGCGCCGCGCTAACAACGCCGTATGTTTTGGAATTCTCTCCGAGCGGATTTACTACTGGATGACCAGGTAGGAATGGGGCTAAATGTGATTTGACGCCAATTGGACCCATACCTGAAACAAAACATACCAGTTTTGTATATCATAAATCGTTTTGAGAAAATCGAAATATAATTTATATCTTAAATACAGCAAAACTGGACAGCCAATAGCCAATGGTACTTTTGTACATGTAATTGGCAAAAGGAACTTAAAGACAACATGAATATCCCTGTTGCCTGGTTACATCAATTTAATGTAACAATCGAACTCAACTGTCATAACAGTAAATTAAATGACATGTGCACTTGTGTCAAATTCTAAATTAACGTCTTTGAGGTTAGTATTATTGAAAAGTCATAACACAGCATCATTTTGAAACTTGCAATATATATCTGAGCCTTGCATATCGTTAGTATCATCTTTCAAAGAATCCATAAGCTGAGCTGAGCCGAAATTTTGATTTTGTCGTAAACTATAACGTATAATCCTATTGGATTATGTCATTACGCTGGCATTTGGAAAGTACGTGTTCTTTTCTTAAACAGATATAGTGAAGCGTTTTCGGCATCTCGGTGCAATACTTTTTCTTCAGCCATATTAAAACACTATGTCCCTGTAATAATTCTCAATACACCAACATTCTTGAAATTGTTAAGTACTGCAATAATTGGCTTCTGACGAGAACTATTTGGGAGACAATATTTTTAATATAATAAATCACAAAAAAACAAAAAATTGATAGAAGACGAAAGCAGTGAAATCAGAGTGGAATGCAACGACTAAATTTAACAAAGGACACTACAGTAAACAGAAAAGGTAGTTCTCAGTAATATTTCATTGTATCCCACATCATTGCTCGAAATTATATCCTTTTTGCCAACGTAAATCTGTGGCAAATTTCAGCCAATCATAAGCCGAGATATGTGATCCTATCTATTTAAACGCTATCTTCTTAAAATAAATGGATTATAGTTGATAAGCAACATTTCTTTGCTTAATGATTCATGTTTTCACATATCACTGGTTCCATGACTTTTACATCTGTCAAATATTCCTAGTAGTAACAATAACCTTTTAGACCATGCTTATTGTTATAACACACAAACAAATAGTAAACAGACAAATTATTTTGCAGCGAAAAAAGCATACAAAATTAACAGTCATCCACAATATTATATTCTCAATGCCAGATTATAGAAATCTAATTGAATGATACAATAAACGTCTGTAATCTATAAATAGTTAAGTAGATAACAACACTTGTTTAGATGAACAGTTACAAAATAATAAAGATAAACTATAAGTATTCAGTCCTAAATAAAAATAAAATAGTAAACATCAGCTTCAATGTTAATCCCAAGTGTTTATAGGTTATAGTCTATTAATAGTTAATAGAAACTCTTTTTACAAACTGTTCAAAAATGAAAGCATATAAATATATTTGAAAATATATACTTTTGGGATCATAGAACACATCTAATTGTGTAGCAACAGACATCCTCACGTACAGACAGCTGTTTGGAGCTAGTTATGCCTCATCAGTATACGACGGAGGAATGCCTGCCGCCCGTTCAGACGCCGCATCGTCAACTTCACGTTAGAATGACTCTCGTAAAACTCCAGAGACATCTAACGCTCAGTAGCGGACTCATGGCGTAATCTCCACACGAGAACTAAGTTACCAGCCAATAGAGATCTGCGCTAGCGTGTGATCGTTATCGGCAAATTAATTTCGCCAAATAGGTCTATAAGTACGAAAAAAACAATCCCCCGACTTGCCGGTGTCGGTAAAATTTTGCGATTTAAAACATATGCCCACCATATGGATGCCTTTTGGTATATATAATTAAGCGAAATCTGACAACAATTCGCATGCGCAAAGGTGAGCACTTTGCGCATGCGAATTACGTGCTCGTCAACAGCTAAAAATGAGAGCAATTTTACCCTAAATCTGTACAGTAAAGGTATTGTAATGTTCATAATCAAATCTTAATCGAAATATATCCTTAACAAAATATGTACATACCTGGACCGCCTCCTCCGTGTGGTATACAAAACGTCTTATGCAAATTCAGATGTGAAACATCGCTTCCGTAATCGCCAGGTCGACACAAACCCACTTGGGCGTTCATATTGGCCCCATCCAGATACACCTGACCGCCATTCTTGTGTATAAAGTGGCATACATCACCGATAGTTTCTTCAAAAACTCCGTTTGTCGACGGATAGGTTATCATCAAGCAGGATAGCCTATCCTTGAATTTCTCCGCTTTCTCCCTTATATCATTTATATCTACAGACCCATCTTGTTTGACTTTAACAGGTTCCACCCTCATACCAGCCATTTGGGCGCTAGCGGGATTCGTACCGTGCGCACTAACTGGTATCAAACAAAGATCTCTGTGTTTGTTACCGTTCGCTTCGTGATAGCATTGTATCGCTCTTAATCCGGCATATTCACCCTGCGCACCGCTGTTGGGTTGAAAACTGATCTTATCGTACCCAGTAATTTCACACAGATCCCGTTCTAATTCGGCGAACAATTGGTGGTAACCTAAACTTTGATTTAGGGGCGCGAATGGGTGGATGTCAGTAAAATGTTTCAGGGAACAAGGCATCATTTCAGTGGTGGAATTCAGTTTCATAGTACATGATCCCAAGGGAATCATTGAGTGGACCAACGATATATCTTTATTCTCTAACGTTTTCATGTATCTAACAATCCTAGTTTCGGAGTGGTGCATGTTAAATACTGGATGTGTGAGATAGGGTGATGTTCTTTTGAAGTCACTCTTATTTATGGATTTTTGACGAACTTTGGGATTTTCTGAAAGTTCCTCGAAGGTGTGGGGGCAGCCGAAAATATTAAATATGTCGTTAATATCTTGTTCTGTAACCGTTTCGTCTAGGGCTATGCCTATAGAGCCGTCATCGTAGTAACGGAAATTTATTTCTTTCTCAGTTGCTCTCTGTCGAATTTTCTCAATATCTTCCTTAGGTGTTAAATGTATGGTGTCGAAGAATAATGTGTTTGTCATTTTGTTTCCGCTGTTATCTAGTCCATAATGTAATACCTGATTAAACAAATCCGTTTGTATTTACTTACACATAGTGAATGAAATGTTTTTGTTAACGAATGAATATAAAACTGAAACAATTTAACCTGTAAGCTATGCAACCAATATAACAAAAGCGAAAATTAAAAGTGCAAAGCAAATGCTGTTCCAACTAAAACAATTGCACAAAAAGAGTTAATAAAAAACGTGTTAACAAGACGTTTTCGTGTAAATTTGATTATTAAGAAAATATATTATAAAAAGGTATATACAAAAGTGTTTCCATGCATGTCTCCATGCAAATTTTGAAATGTTAAAAATAACAAACCCTTTTTAACAATGCAACTTACCAATGCATAATGATGTGCTCTCGTCCCTATATCCTTCAGACCTCGCGGACCGTGGTATACAGCAAACATCGCTGACATATTAGCCAACAAAGCCTGCGCCGTGCAAATATTACTCGTAGCTTTATCCCTTCGAATATGTTGCTCCCTAGTCTGTAATGCTAGCCGATAAGCGTCTCTTCCCGCAGCATCCCTCGTCACTCCAATCATCCTACCGGGCATGAGCCGTACTAAAGATTGTTTGCACGCGAAGAAACCGGCATGGGGCCCCCCATATCCCAAAGGAACCCCAAATCTCTGAGACGTACCAACGGCGATATCTACACCAAACTCAGACGGTGGTCGCAGCAATGTTAACGCTAATAAGTCCGTAGCGCAACACACCAGGGTTCCGTTATTGTGCGCAGATTCAGCTACGTCCGAGAAGTCTAAAACATTCCCTTCCGTATCTGGATACTGGAAGAGAACACCGGCGATGTCCCTACTTGAGAAATTCGCCTGGGTAACATCGCCAACCTCAACTTCCAATCCCAAAGACGATAATCTAGTCTGCACCACAGATATCGTTTGGGGGTGTAGCTTGTCGGAAATTAACATTTTCCTCCTTTTATTGTGTCTATAACATAGTGACAGTGCCTCAGCGGCCGCAGTTCCTTCATCTAGCAAAGAAGCGTTGGCAACTTCGAGACCTGTCAATTCGGCAACCATGGTTTGATAATTTAAAAGTCCTTCTAGACGCCCTTGGGCCACTTCCGGTTGATAAGGAGTGTATTGGGTTGTCCAGCCTGGATTCTCGAAGATATTCCTCATTATAGTATGGGGCACGCAGCAATTGTGATAGCCCATGCCAATATAGGATCGCCATACTTTATTACGTTCCGCTATTTTTGTAATCCGTTTTATCAGTTGATATTCACCTTAAAATGAAAGGTCAGTCATAATAAAGGGGGCCCAGATCCCCTGCGAACTGTTATCACAAGGTCCTAACCTTTACTTTGGTAATAAATATATATAATTTATTTTTGTATTGTCTATTTTTAGAATTATACTACAAAATTACTAACTATTTTACTAACATTAATAAATTAAATTTGTTTAAATTACTATTAATAAAAAAGCGCAAAATGGAACACAACTGTCAAGATGACATTTAGTTGTGATTAAACATTTTTGAATATTTAACCAAAATTTTTAATAAATCTGATACAATTACATCAGTGGATGTGTATAGCAAGAATTTTGTAAAGAAATTCTTTTCTTAACTATCATTTGCTTTCTAAAAAAAAGAACATGTTTTTACCTCTGTCACAAGTGTAACATCTATATATAAAAACAAGCGCGGATTGGAATGCAACGTTGTGTCAAAATTCCAAAGCAATCGGTGAAGAACATTCCCAGATTTAAGATTTTAAACAAAGCAACATTTTTATTTAAATAAATTACTAAATTAAATATAAATATTTGAACTTACCTACAGGTTCTTCAATGTTTAAAAGTCTGTTCAATCTAATATTTACTGGAACAGCTTTATCGGTTAACTCATCTAAGCTCTAAAAGCCATAAAGTAAAATTAACTAACGCATCTAAATATACAAATTTGCTATTTATATTATGATTTTTGTTGCTAATTCAAAATAAATGTAATAGAATAGATTAGATAGTTTGAAATATAGGGAAAGTTAACATTTTTTGAAACGGTATAATGTTTTTTACATACCTTAAATCCTAAAGTATCTAACATCGTAATAATATCACTATCCCTAGGACCGATATGTCTGTATGAAAATTCATCGTTCTTCCTAATCAGAGGTTCTTCAGATTTAGCAATAGCAGAAGAACATAGAAATTTGCTATTTCTCCCTATTACCAAACGTTTATAACGGAAAATTAACTTATGCATCGTGTACAAACCCAAAGATCATGCTCTCTTTGGACACAATGAGTTGGTGCAGTGTGTTGTTACTATTTTCTTACAATATATAAGAGTAGAGAGGTCAGAACATCAATACAGATAATATTGGAGATAAATGGGACGAAACCGTTTTGTAGCAATAAACGAGTATTTGTTGCAACATTAATTTTGATACGTGTGTGTATATAGTGTAAATAAAACTACATAATCAAGAAATAAAAAGAAATGTTAAACTATGAAGAAGTTAAAGGAAAATTCTAAATGCGCATATAATTTTAAAAAAGTATTACTATTTTAATAATATGATGCATAAGTATTATTTCATTGTTAGTTGGTTAGTGAAAATAAACAACAGGATTGCTTTGGCTTTAGTTAAAAAGAACTTTTATTCATTTAAATTGTTTTAGGGTACATACAGGTTTCTGTTTTACCGAATTTCGGTCTTGCACCTAATGTTTAGGCAATCGAATATGCAACGTGCACAGCACAGCCACCTAGCAAATACAACACGCCAACATCATCGGTCACGTGATCGGCTAGTATGCTACGTGTACACCGTGTAACCAATTTACCACTCAAAAGTACCGTAAAGTGTCTGTCAGACAGCCCCATTTAACGAGACGGCACCGACAACGAGTGTATACATTCAACTGTGATCGAATTTTGTTCAAATTTATTTAAGGAAACCCATCAAAAATGGGGAGTAAGTATTATTTTACGTTTTAACCTATACTCCCAAGCGACTTCTGCTAAATTACCGTAATATTTTATTGGATTCTCTTAACTTTGTTTGTGTACGTGGGCAAAATAAGCCTCGTTATACTAATATGCGATAATTTCTTTACGTTTCCAGTAAAATTCCTCGAAGTTATAAAACCCTTTTGTAGCATCCTGCCAGAGATAGCAAAACCAGAAAGGAAGGTATGTAAATAGTGTTTCCCCAATCATATTTTATAACTGAAAAACGTGCTTTTCACCACTTCTAATTCTTGCAGTGTATTAATTCATTCAATTAAATCGAATATACATCAAAAAATCGCAAATATCTGGAAATTTTCATTGATAACATTGTAACAGATGTTCTACTATATATAGGTTACATGTGGCAGTTATATCTCTGTTACAGATACAATTTAGGGAGAAAGTACTATGGACAGCTATCACCTTATTCATATTTCTCGTATGCTGTCAGGTATGTTTTATAAATCCATTAAACATAAATCCCATCTCATTATTTTAATTCTTATTTAAAGATACCATTATTCGGCATAATGAGTTCGGATTCGGCAGATCCCTTCTATTGGATTCGTGTGATACTCGCTTCGAACAGAGGTACCCTCATGGAGCTGGGTATCTCGCCCATCGTGACATCAGGCTTGATAATGCAGCTGCTTGCCGGTGCAAAGATTATCGAAGTTGGCGATACACCTAGAGATCGAGCGTTGTTTAATGGTGCACAGAAATGTAAGTTTCATTTTACAATTTTGTGTTCACATATTTTACCATGTCAAACTAGTTTAATGGGTAACAGTTCAGCTCTGGTTGTTTATGATATGTGTTGTAAAAGTGAAAACTTTCACCTAGTTATTTTCCTGTAAGAAACATAAATTATATACACTGCTGATCAAAAATATTTCACCAAGAAGCATCAATACAAAGCGTGCATTATACTGTGGTCATTCTGTTTTGAAATTATAATTTATTGTTATATATCTTGTAACAATTGTAACACAGACATTTTTCTAGATTTTTTTCTCTTTGTCAGTTATAGATCAATCTCTCATACATGATGAACAAATTGAATTCTTTCTACATCCAATCATTTTAATGAAATAAATTATCATCTTTGTATATTTGAACAATGTCACTTTTAAGGTGCATTGCAGTTAATAGTTTTTTTTTGCATGTCAGTATCTTGTAATATATCTAATAAGAATCCTGAGCCTCACTCATCTTAAATTTAAAGGTAAAGCTAGCAAAATATCGAAAGATTAAGGAATTAAGGATCTTAAGTTGACTATAATAGATTGAGGTTAAATACGTCTAATTGGAAATTGTAATCGAAGAAGTATCCTTCAGCAAACATGAAAAATAAAAAAATGATACTGTTACCATAAGGAAATATTGGTATTATTGGAGATTGCTGCTTGTGATAAATCAAAGCCTACTAGATTAGACGAATTTGATTTGTCTGTGTCCAATAGCAAATGACCAATCAGAATCCATCTTAATGAGAAACATCTATAGTATGTTTTTAAATTATGAGGAGCAAATGAAAACGCCACATTTACACTGCGGTAAATTTGAAATTTTTGTAAAGCCTGTCAATGTCACAGAAAGTTTTGATATCTGTGTTAGAGGCAAATGAAAATGATCTAGTTTAATGTTCATGAACCAAGTTTTTGGTTAAAAAGTTTGATTTATTTTATTTTTAATATACAAGCATGACTCATATGTAAATACAAATTACTAAAGCCACTAACTAACGGTATGCACACACTTTATCAGCGTATCTAACATTTTGTTGCAGTATTTGGCATGGTAATAACAGTTGGTCAAGCTATAGTGTACGTCATGACCGGTATGTATGGAGACCCGGCTGAAATAGGCGCGGGCGTCTGTCTCCTGATCATCATACAACTCTTCGTCGCCGGTCTCATAGTTCTCCTATTGGACGAACTGCTGCAGAAAGGATACGGACTGGGTTCTGGAATTTCCCTCTTCATAGCGACCAATATTTGCGAAACGATCATTTGGAAGGCCTTCTCGCCAGCGACAGTTAACACCGGAAGAGGAACCGAATTCGAAGGCGCAGTCATCGCCTTGTTCCACTTGATCACGACACGCCAAGACAAAGTACGCGCCCTGCGCGAAGCTTTTTACCGCCAGAACTTGCCGAATCTGATGAATCTCCTAGCCACGGTACTGGTATTCGCCATAGTAATATACTTCCAAGGCTTCAGAGTCGATTTACCGATAAAGAGCGCCAAATATCGCGGGCAATACTCGAGCTATCCGATCAAACTGTTTTACACGTCAAATATCCCGATCATCCTTCAATCCGCTTTGGTATCCAATCTTTACGTAATCTCTCAAATGCTCGCGTTAAAATTCCAAGGCAACTTCATCATTAATCTATTGGGCGTCTGGGCTGACGTTGGGGGCGGCGGTCCGGCTAGGGCCTATCCCGTAGGCGGTCTTTGTTACTATCTAAGTCCCCCGGAGAGCGTCGGCCACATATTAGAAGACCCAGTACACGCCGTCTTATACATCATCTTCATGTTAGGGTCGTGCGCCTTCTTCTCGAAGACATGGATCGAAGTTTCGGGTAGTTCGGCGAAAGATGTCGCTAAACAATTGAAGGAGCAACAGATGGTGATGCGCGGACACAGGGATAATTCCATGATTCACGAATTGAACAGATACATCCCTACAGCAGCCGCATTTGGAGGGCTTTGTATAGGAGCCTTGTCTGTGATGGCCGATTTCTTGGGAGCCATCGGATCCGGTACTGGTATTTTACTGGCTGTCACGATAATCTATCAGTATTTCGAGATATTCGTTAAAGAACAAAACGAAATGGGTAGCATGGGCGCTTTACTGTTTTAATAATTTATTTTGTGTTTAACGTAATAAGTGAAAATAGATGGAATGGAAGGAGGATAATAGAGTTAAATAAGGAAGTTTTTCGACTGACAAAGTGATTGACGAAAGTGACTTTCATCTTACTCCGCAACGACTATTGCGTAACGAAATTATTATTTTTCTATTTGATAAGAGGAGCGTTCCAAGCAAGATGAAGGTTATTTTTTATATATCTGTTATAATAAACTGTTTTCCGATGTGGAGTCCCAATAGTTTGGACAAAGTGGACGGACAATTGAACTCTCGTTTCTACTAATTAATAAAAATGAAAAAATGGATATTTCATTGTATAATATTACATTTAGTAGTAATATTGCTGTTGTCTTCATTATATATATTTATAATAACGTGAATTTCGTTCCTTCGTAGCGAGACAAAAAAATACTTTCACACATTTTAGAAAATCATATTCTCATGCGGGTTGTGTTCTTTTGTATGTAATTGTTAATATAGTTTGTGTAAATTCTTTTTTTATACCATCCCATATTTAAGAGTGTCATTTTTCATATTCCGTTATTGATAACATATAATAATAAAAAAACATTAAGTAATTTTTTTTTTATTTCAACAGGTTTAAATTTTAGGGTTATGTACGCCCATAAAAGTTCCGACGCCGTAAACTGGTTAAACACTACGTGTATTTAGTCCAAAATACGGTGTAACCTTACAAAATAGGAATCAATATATTATCTCTTCTATATTTTACATTACAATTCCATTTTTTATTTAAAGCGTAGGCGTGGCTATCCACAGAGTAATCTGGAACAACTGAGTTTTTGGCAATACCATTTTTGATCCGGCAATTATTTATTCACACCTTCCTCAAATTAGGTTCCGTTTAACTCTACAAAATGCAAATGGGCAATCTACATAATAAATATTACCTATTAAATACTAAAGTAGGAATATTTTACTACCAACCCCACGATCAGTAATGTCGTTTCAAACTGACAGATTCTAACCTAACAATACAGTGCCAACTACAAGTACAAAAGTTCTCTGGTAAGGTTCTTTTCGTTACAATTCTCTAAATGTATCTGGAAAACGAACACTTTAAATGTACAAAACTGAAATTTCAACAAAAAATATAAAATTAAATTTTGAAACTTTAACTTAAACGGAGTTCAAAGCAGCACTGCACAGCCCGACCGCTTCACGTTCTAAAAGTATTGCCATAGTTGAACGTGAAGTGGTCGGGAACACTCCTGTCATACGCACGATATTATGGTTGGAGTTGAGAGTACGTCATGCTATGATCATATGATACTATGACATTGCAAATCAAAGATAATACATTTGCAAATATTAACTATTTGGCGGAGAATGCTGTCGCTGTCACTGCAATAGATACTGCATCTATCATATTCGGAACTTGAAAAGCCACTCCCAACTAGCACCAAAGTAACTGAAACCGAGACGGGAACCTATTTGAAGTAGCTTAGACGTAATCGTGACTATAAA
>JARFOC010000946.1:682892-705295 GCA_031763485.1 Osmoderma eremita | reverse complement strand
CTTACCGTGTGGACGCATTCGACACTAGTGTATACATTTGTGTCGAGTGTCGGTGTCGTCGTGTATACTAAGCATAATACACAGTGTCGGCAATTCCATACGCCGCAAATTGATTTAATACATAGGTATCGACAGCACGAGATCTCTGATGAACTTATTAAATCAAATGTGTCGAAACTGCTGTCACCTGATAATAATAGTAAAGCGATTGAATAAAGTTATTGTTTCCCCAATATGGATTAGGCGTTTCACGCCTTGAATGGTGGGTGGTTTTAACTTTTCCACTTTACTCTTCCTCGTGAACGGTACTATCCGCACAAAACTACGATAGTAGCGTTCACCAGGAAGAGGCAAGTGGAAAATTTACAACCACCATTCAAGGCGTGAAACTAGAATTTGCAGAAAATGTAAAATATCTAGACGGCATATTTGACAAGACATTAACCTGGAATCCGCATCTGGAAAAGGTATCCCAAAGGCTGTACTTACGGTCTTGTCGCAGGGTATGTGGAATGTCTTGGGTGGCTATCCCCAAAACGTATTCACCAGTTTTATGTGGCGGTAATACGCCCGACCATCACTTATGGGGCAATAGCTTGGTGGCGGAAACCGCAAGCTATTGCCACAGCAAAACTCACATCCATACAGAGGATGGCGAGCATGGCAATTACGGGAGCAATTTCATCCACCCCGTCTTTGGCATTAGAAATTCTTCTGGATCTCTCGCCTCTACATATTGCCTTGGGAAGAGAGGCCAGGTTAACCACATTTCGCCTCTGACACATACCGAATCAATCGCTGCGTACTCGTGTATTCTTGGCAAATAACCTGCTAGATACGGTTATCTCCGACAGCATGTTGGGAATGCCAACTGACCTGATGTGCGCACGACACATGATTGATACATTATTTACTACCTCTTATCCAAACAGAGAGGAATGGAGATGTAACGAAACCAAACTGATGTAAGCAGACACCTGCTGGTTTACGGGTGGATCGAAAACTCAGCAGGGCGTTGGCGCAGGAATATTCTGCAGTAACCCGAGAGTTGAAAAACACTACAATATGCAACGATTTTTCAGGCTGAAACCTACGCCATTGAGGTGCGCACAAGAGAGATTTTGAACAAACACCTCAAACACAAATCAATAAAAAAAAGTTCAGTGACAGTCAGGCTGTATTGAAAGCATTGGAGGCGCACAAATGCCACTCTAAACTGATCTGGAGCTGCAAAACTATTCTAAATACAATAGGGGAATCCAACAAGCTAACCCTAATCTGAGTCCCGGGTCACTCCTTCATTCAAGGCAATGAGGCAGCTGACACCCTTGCAAAAGAGGATGCCGTGGGGTGCTTCCGGGGTCCAGAACGTAATTGTCATATCATCTTCGATAGCCAAACGACAAATTTGTTTCTGGTTAAAACAGAAAGTACTCCAATTCTCCTGGTTTGGTACATGTGAAGGAGTGCATTTCACCCACTTGTAGGAATATGATTTTCTAAATGAATGCTTTTTTTTCGTTAACTTGTGCGTGGGTTTCAGCACAGAATTTTGCTTGAGAGTAGATTATGTTGTATTTAAAATTCTGCACGGGGGAATGGCTAATATTTTGCGTATGACGGGTGCATAGAAATCGCATACAGAAAAATGTATAGGAGTATAGAATTATGCAATGTCCAGTGGGCCTAGAATATGGCATTTACTGTTGCATACAATGAGAACCTAAATTACATTTTATGACATTGAGATAGTTTAAATAAATCACACATATTGATAAAAATGCTTCTTTATTTAAAAGCATATAAGAAAAAAAAAAAACAAAAACAAACACTCACAACATATACATATAATACAATATCTTTGTATACAAAATAAAAATAAAACAACTCAAAACTTGCAATATAAACCACATCTCTGTATTTCGAGGCATACACTCTTCCTCTACAATATAATAATATAATAATTTATCTAAAAAGAAAGAAAAACATTCTTATCGTCACTATTTTCATCATCATCACTTAATGTAACTGATATGATACAATTTAGATATATTTAGATACATCTATATAAAAGTTTTAAAATAAACACTCAGTAGAATCTTGTAACATTACATTTATACAGTCTTATAAAAAAGAAATTATAATTAAAAATGGCGTTCATCGATCTTTCAACAACGTTTTCCGTTTTCTTGTTTTATTTTTATATGCAAAAACTAAACTACAACGTTATTTTTCTATTTAATTTTTTCAAATTGTTCCCAATACAAAATGAAGGGAAAAGGAAAGGAGGAGAAAAATTTACGTATGAACGATTACAGATAAAAATAAATAATAACACCGCTTGGAACACAAATTCTACCTAAATAGCTGGAGATAAGAGTATTGCTGATAGTTCTAAATAACGAATTTTGTGACAATAAATATCAGCTAATAAATAACCTTTAATTTACTTTTTTGTAATTTTATAAATTTCGCCAAGAAAGAAATGCGCATGCGTTACTTCTTATATCAATAGCTCCATTTCTTAATGAATAGAATTTTACATGCGCAGAAAGTTCTTAATGATTCTATTGAATAAACCATCTCTTTTATGATTTATTTAGAAACTAGATCGGTTTACAAAATTTTACATTATAAAAAGCGTCTTTACAATGGGCTTTAAAACGATATGAAACACCTATTTGGCTTAGAAGCTAACAACGTACAAGTTTACTGGTTAAGCAAATACTGGAATGCTTCAATACATGTCAAGAATTACAGAAAAGAAATATAAGAAACGATACAAGCTTATTTATGGTGATAAAACGGGGACATTTGCTATTTTAATCACTGCTGATTTATTGTGTATTTATCGTCTATGTGTGTATATAAATACTATATGGAAGATTACGATAAGAAGCTGCTATTTATTATCAAAAATTATATAGAAAAAATATCAAGACTTCGCAACGAAATACGAAAGGTATGCTGAAGAGGCGGCGATATGTTTTACAAACTAACTATCGACAATCTGACTCGAATTAGCGTTAGATGGGGCGGTAGTGGAACTGGACGATACGTTCTGGGTGTACAGGGGGTACTGAACGAACGAACAGTTCACTGGCTGAGGTAAGTTTGGATGATAAGCCTCAGGTAATTGGCTTTCGTTGTCAGAACCCTTAGAGGGCATCATGTTCTGCGTTGTCTCCGTGTGGTTCTGCGCATAAGGGTTTATTTCAGGGTATTTGATCCTGATTGCATCCACTACGTCCAATAGATTCTTAGAATCCATGGCTAGGACGTGGGCTGCGCTTAACATTCCCCTACGGATAATTAATTATTATAATTTCACTTATTTAAACAAAAATCAGCATGACTTTTCACTTACTTGCGATATTCAGCATCTAACGTTGTGTTACTATAATTTTGCGCTAATCTCATAGCGTTAACCAATTCTGCCATATCCTTGGAAAGTACTTTGTGCGCCATTTCGACTTCTCTATGCGCATTAGTGGGAAAATACGGGACTATTGCGTCGACGCTCGCCAACAAAGTTCGCAACTCCAGTCCAACCTCTCTAACATGATCCAAATAGGCCTCAGCGTGTGATAGTTGTACACCTTGCGATAGTGTCATTACTGCTTTGACTACATGCGTCGTACAGTCGTATACTTTGTCGTTTGAGCGGTCCAAGTCTGCTGTAGGTGTGGGTTCTGTTCTCTATATAAAAGACGGGTATAAGCAAGTAGATAAATGATTTGATGTGAATTAGATACAAGTTTAGATAATAATTCTCTATATGATTTTTTTAAAATCTCTCTTATACCAAAGTTAGCGCAAATTTTGTTAAAAAATGAAAGATTACGTAGTTTTTTTTATCACATTAATTTATAAAACGTAATTTTATCCAATGTTTTGCTTTAAATAAAAGCGTATATAGATCAAGATGTCTGTTATTTTTGGTCTAGGAAACGAATGGGCAAACTAGAGCCCAAGAGCTTATTTTATCCGGTGCCAAAAAAAAATAAATAAAGAGTCTACTATAAAAATTGCCTCGTAATTAAGCAGTTCTAATAGGTGTTGGTCCCTCAGTCCGTTGTAAAACACGAATTTATGCACTCACTGATGGTTACCCATAAAATATTATTTTGTTTAAAACACCATTCCCAAAGTTACATTATGTACGATGCGTTTTGTAAAGGTCCTTCGGACATGCAAGCATGACAAAACTGAGTACCGAGATGTCTGCCACACGAAGTGTTGTGACGGTGCTTTCCAACGAGTATGGGATGATCTTAAGGACGAAATCGAGAGTTTTCTCAAAACCATGAAAAATTGGAGGAATTCAAGATTATAAAAGATGGGCACTGGCTTGCGGACTTGCATTCTATGCTAGTTTTGAGTTTTTCTTATGTTTAGGCAAACTAACTTCCGTAAGATTTATGTGAAACGGTGATTATTTCGTCTGATAAGTAGTTCGTCGCATATGCCTGTGAGATGTGGGTGCCGAATATGGTGGAACAGGAACAGGTATAAAAATGGCAAACGAAAATGCTAACGTTCTATATATGGATAAGTAAGAACCGACGAACCTAGAAGAAGATGATGAATCTGGTTGCCCCAATATCAGAGCTTGGTCAAAGCTCAAAGAATAAGATGGTTGGGGCATGTAGGAAGACTAAACAGAGAAAAGGAGAAAGGGGGTGAAAGGGTGGTCTTCATCGTCTATGTCTTTCATGAGGAGTCCAGTTAAGTAAATGCTTGGGGAGTCGCTCGCCGGTCATACGTCTTCCATCCGCGTACCAAGTTAATTGTTTGGTCTTAATTTCATCAATTATTGTGCTGGATACTGCCATTATTCCTGCGGATTCGGTCGTTAGTTTCTCTCTCTCCGTAATCTGTCTTCGGCTCTTCTCCAGAAATCAATTTCGGTGGCTTGTAATATTCTTTCTGATTTTGTTTCCAACGGCGATATTTCATTACTATACGTTACTATCCTTTCTACTATGGTATCAGAAATTCTTCGCTTATTTTCTTTTGATATGCTCGTTCTACAGTATATCTGTTCCACATCGCTATTGCATTTCTTCCTTGAATATTTCGATCTTTTATTGCTTCATTTAAAGTTCCTTCAGCTGTTATTCTTAGATCTAGATGTTTATACGATTTACAGAGCCTTATATGCGTTTCCCATCCTCCAGAATAAGGGCTTGTTGATATCCGCCGACGCACATATATTCTGTTTTGTCCATTTTGATTTCCAGACCCCATTTCTTGACCCCATGTCATGTATTATAGATCTTCGTAGTCTTGGGTTAAAACAACTTGGTCAATCAATGACCAAGCGGTATTCCCGTGTTTTCGCATTTCCTCTTCCATAGTTTTAGCGCCTACTCTAAGTAAATCTTGAACAGGGTTGGTGAAATGCAGCATCTCTGCTTAAAGGCTTTCTTGGTGAATCCTTTTGATGCCATATTACCAGTCTTTATTTTTCTTAAGGTATTCTTGTACATAGCTTTCACTGCATTTATTAGTGTGATGTTTATGTTTGATTTTTCAAGGGTTTCCCATAATTACACACGTGGCACGTTACCCTAAGGTTTTTTCAGATCAACGTATAATAAATGTACTTGGTACATTGGCATCTGGCCTGTCGCTTCCTTTTTTCTAGTGTTTGAGCGACACTGAATAGTTGATCCACTGTAGAATTGCCTGCTCCTTTGCTTACCTGTCTCTATATTCGCTTTTTATCTCTTATTTCAGATCTTTCCCGTGTATCCTGCTAATTATACTCTTCACCGAAATAGTCATTAACATAACCTTGCTCTCTTCAAATTCTTTGTTCAGCAAAGGACATAGTTCTCTTCTTTCTGCATTGACGTAATCTCAAAAAAAATTATCTTGTTATTTTTCCATATAGTTATCACAAATGTACCGGAATTAATTATGCAAACCCAACCTGGCGCCATGTTACGGATACACACAAATGTCAATCAATTTATAGAAAATTATTGCTGCAAGATTATATGAAGTGCGGTGAATGCAAGAATTCTGATTTTTAAGGATTTGTGATTTGAAATGTTCCCAACCTATTTATAATTAATGTAGAACATAAACTAATTCAAGTTAGACTTTTTTTAACTATGTATACGAGATTTGAACAAACAGTCATTATTTTTCAACTTGATATGCAAAATACAAGATGACAAACATCAAAGTTGAAGTAGGCCAGAGTTATTTAAGATATTTTTTAAAGAATTCACTAACCCGTGGTTTTTCCCTATCACTCTCTACGCCTGGCGTGTCAGATCTGTCTTGTTTAGTCGAAATCGTAGTTAGGGTACTTGTAACGGAACTTGCTGGTGACTGCGTTTTACTGCTCGACTGAGATTCAGTTCCGCTATGTACTCCGTTGCCAGTTAGAGACATGTTGGCCAGACTAGCAGATAAATTACAGGACGTGGACGAGGAAAAGTTCGTTAAGAGAGGACTAGTGGGTACCGAAACCATGGTATGTGGATAATCGAAAGTAGATTCTGTATCTGATGGGGTCGCAATACTCAACCTCTTTTTCTGAAATGAAAATAGAACATTAATGGAAGAGAAATATATAATATTTTCTAGTAGTTACCAAATTAATTTCGGTTTCGGTCAACCATTTTTGATCTTCTTCTGATTCCTTCTGTTGTTGCCTGAGTTTCTGCTCAAGAACGTGTTTTTCAATAATCGGTCGCGGCTTAATGTTGTCGACTAGCATCATATCGCCATACAAAGATTGCTGGGATGGTGTAGGCTGAAATGAGAAAAAGTAAATTGAGTTTCTTTTTTACATGGCATGTTTGTACGTATATTTGACTGTATCTATACGAAGCTAAGTTTTTGGATAGCCTATCTCGCTAAGCTTTTGAGAATTTTAAGCAAATGATTATTAAAAAAAAAAAAAACGAGGCAGAGAAAAAGGTGTTCAAACCGAAAATCTTTGTTCTATTATTTTGTGCCGTTACTGTAGACTGAAGGTACTAATATTGTTTCTTCAGATGTAAATGGACAATTTACGATCTGATATCTATTACTCCTATCAAAAATATAATAAAAGCGCTGTGATCAATAGTGCCACTTGCCAAAGTAGTTTAAGGCATAATTAAAAACATGAATTGTATATAGTTTTAAGTCAATTTATTAAAACAAAAGGTGCTTCGATTTAAAATAAAATAAACAAATTATTATTTTGTTTAGTCACTTTTATGATTATAAAGATAACTATGTATAAAATAAAGCCTTATTATGGATGATAAAGGGATCAAAATAAGGGATGCAAACTCAAATGAAATACTCTAAAGGCACCGCAATTTTATATATTGAGGTGCATCAAATCAAATCAACATGCTTTGATGGGAATCCATGCTTCGTACGCTCATGCTAATGTAACAATCACTGAATTATATAAATATATAAAATAAACACATCAACAATCTAAAATACAAAAGTATATGCAATAATTACGTAAGATGTAACAATAAAAAATGCAATTTCAATGTAGTTTAATAGCAACAAAGTCGAAATGAAAGTTTTTGAGGAAGCTATTCCTTTTTTTCTACATCCTTTCTAAATTTCATATGTATGTGATAAACTGCATTACAAGATCTCCTCACAACCAAGAACAGCTCCTCCTAATAGTTGGTCGTTAAGATGCTTCGTGACTAAACAAGGACCTAACTTGTCCGATTCATAACCTATGAAGCTATGGCGTAATTTTAACCCAACTTGAATTTGGTTGTTAAGTCCGAACTGTATGGAGAGTGCTTTCGTTTCACTTCGACGGCTTAGATTACAGTAATAAAAAAAGGAGTTCGGAGAAAAGATACGTTCCCAAAAAAAAATTAAGTAAAATATGTACATTGCGGTCCGAAAGTATAGAATAAAATTCATAAAATGGAAAACATCTTTTTCCGCTAAAATGTAACACTATAGTAATTTTATACAATGGACATATTTTAGTAGTATGTGCTACTTTGCTCGACAATATTTGTTTAGTTTTGACATCATCGATTTTTCTTAAATGGCAACCTATACTTTTTGTTCTTCTGTTTGATAGAGTGTTCCAAACGCCATTTGATAGTCACAAAGAAAGTTAATATGTTGAATCAGGTTTTTGAGAAAACAACTACTGATAGTTGGGTATGGTGTTTAAAAATCTTTGATCTCTGTAAGACGTCATATGATCCTTAAAACTGTAATACTTATTTATAATGAGCCTCCTAACTGGGAACCCGCCTTTTTAAAAAATTACCTACGCTATTGCTATCGATTCGTATCCTAAACGCCCGGTACCAAAATTCGTTTTTTACCCATGATTATATATGCACTTCTCTACATGAAAGAGCTCTGAAAGAGGAGAGTACGTTGTTATGTGAAGAGATCTGTATTATTACTCTGAAAGCTTTAGTGCTATTAAACAGTGCTTTAAGGCATTTTTACTGAAACAAATACTCGCTCAAAGTAATACTTAAAAAAAAAGAAATAGTGCTTCTGCAAAACACAATATTAATGCAAAACATTGATTAAACAACCAACACGTGGAATCCCAAAAGCCATGCTCGAAATGCCTCGAACCTGAGTTCGGATTTCTCTTTCAGCAGGCTGCGGCTGAACGACAGTGGCCGTTTGCGCGAAATAGGGAGCTTTGTGAGCGCAACTTTTCACGTCAGCCCCGCCGAAATCATATATACTCTCTTCAAAGTACTGGACTTTGTCGCTGGGGTACACAGTATACATTGTAGGTTCAGCATGATAGCTGGGCACACGATCAGAGTATATAATGTGAGCGTTACGCTCTAGGGAGCCCATTTTGGGCGAGAATGTGCCGGGAGAATTCGGCGAGCCTCCGTGTGATTTCCTCTCTAGGGATCCCAATTTCGGGCTGAACATTCCCGTCTTGTCTAGACTGCTGTGACTGCTGCTGATCAACTGGGCGTTCCTTTCTAGGGAATTCATCTTCGGCGAACTAGATTTTCGCTCCAGAGAACCCATTTTGGGAGTACCACTGCCGGTACTCGATCTAGACGGCGTACGTTCGAGCGTACCGGTGGTCTTTTGTTTCATTTGAGTTTGATCGACGGATGTTTGTGAAATTAAGGATGGGGTGGAGGCTTCTGGGACTTCGGGATCGAGTTTTTGAAGGCTCTGTATTGGGATAGGTTGGGTTTTAAGGATAGGTTCGGGGGCATCGTCTTTTTTCTCAAAATCTACGGCTACTGTGTTAAATACCGATGCTGGTGTGGTGTAAGCCGATGGGCAGAATCCCCTGTCCGCGTTCTCTTTCAACAGGTGTGCTAGGACTTCCGGATTTTTCGCCACGATATACGTCTGAGGAACTTGATTTCCTGTACCTACGGTGGCTAGTGACGTTGAATCCACACCTGTAATTAGAAAGATATATATTTAAAATACTAATTCAAGATGTGGCTCTGAAGTTGCTAAAGAGTTATATAACACGCGCACTGGGACATTAATGGCTTCAATGAACTTCTGTGGGAAGGCAATTTATATAGTGATTACACCATATGTAATAACCAACGTCTGTATTCCGGTAGTGATAAGTAATATTGATGCTTTTAAATACCTGATACTGTCCGATACTTTCGCGTTAGGTATCAGGTACTTTGTATCAGATATATTGTATCTGATACACAGTAGCCATCGGATAACTGCATAAATACAACTATCGAATACATCGTAAGGATCTTAAATTTTCAATTGAATATGCAGATGTAAGCTTCGCTCCAACACGCCTAGCAACCATACATTGATCGGTCGCACGCATGCGTAATAGTACGTAAACGTTCCAACGGCTTAATGAACCGGACATTAAACAGTCAATGTAGCAATTCAGTTCACGGTGCAAAGCAGAAACTGTTTGAACTGATGTGCGCATAAGTTGGTAGTCGGTTTTAGTAGTGAACACAGATCATCTGTATCATAGGTTTTTGGAATAAGCACCTAACAATAACGTTCAGTATTAAATTTTTTGAAAACGGCAAAGAAAAAAATAAATGTTTAGTTATTATATTTATCTGATATTTTTTGTATTCTTTATAACTTTGATTTTTATTTTAATTGTATTGTTTGCCATATTAACAATTTTTTTGTATTATTATTATTAAAATTTTGTGGTATTTCTTATGATTTTATGTACTTCCCTCGAATGCCTATATATTTTAAAATTGAAATCTTTTTTGTTTAACAATGTATATTAACTTCTGCCATGAAATGTTATGGACGCTATTTTCTAATTGATATCAGATAGTTTTGTGGTTGTCGTTAGTTACTCTAGTTTCCGTTTGTAAATAACAACAAAAACACTTGTAACAACACGGTCTAAAGTGAATCGAGGTAGAAATCTTATTGTTGTGTAAAATACAATTCCCTGAACATTAATTATACGCTTTTATGTGATTTTTTCGATCGGAAATAATTTCTCCGGCTTTGAAAAATATTCAATTCACACGGTACCAATGTTGCTACAACGCAATCCCGCATTTATACAAATAGAATATAATTAGTATTATTTACAGCAGTTAGCAATCACCACACTACACCGTGCTAAATAATCTATCTAGATCTACCGGTACTACTTGTCTTACGCAGAAAAAAGATGAAAATTAGATTCATTCTGTATCCATGATTACCGCTTACAACAAATACTACTCAATATTGGATACTGATGTATCGATCTCCCTTGGTGTTTGTGAGTATCAAAAACATATCTGGAATATCGGATACTTTGATCGGTATCAGCTACTTCAAATATGCGTCAGTATCGAATATAAAGTTCGGATAGATACTTTATGTCCATCACTATACTCTCGGCAGTTACTCAGGGGAATTTTGGCACTGGGATACATACCAAAGGCCTGGAGGCTAATCAAAGTCACTTTTATACCTAAACCTGGCAAAACGGGACAGGATGGAGCAAAGTCTTTTAAACAAATAAGTCTGATGTCATTTGTGCTTAAGACCTAGTCATGGGGCCTGAGGCGGGCTGATAAGTAAACTGGATCAAGAAGGGCACGAAACCTTGGGACATGCGGACGATCTTGTCATGCTAACCCAGGGTAAATTTAACAACGTAGTACGAAACTAGACGGCCTAGGACCGTTAAGACCCCTAGGTGAAGAAATAAAGTTGTCTGGGGAGGTAAAATACATTGGGATCATTCTGGACCCAAGGCTTGCTTGGAACAGACAGCTTCAGAGAGTCAAAACCAAGGCAGAGACAACACTTATGTTGGCCAGGAGAGCCCATGGAAAAACATGGGGATTAAAACCAAGAGTGATGTATTGGACGTACATCACGGTGGTTTGATCCACGGTCACTTATGCATCCTTGATATGGTGGACAAAGGTGCAGAAACAAACTGCTATAACCGAGCTCAGCAAGATACAGAGGCTTGGGTGTTTTGGTATAACAGGAGAAATGCGGACAACGCCGACAGCAGCAGTTGAATCTCTTCTAAACCTCCCACCACTTCATGTGGTGATAATGGGGGAGGCAACAATGGGATATTCCCGATTGCTAAAATCCCCTAGCAGCAGATATGTAGAATTGTGGCACAACAAAATTGGCAATCATGTAGGAGAAAACCTATTTGGAATAAAAACAGACCAAATGATTCCTATAGACACATTTAACAGGAATTTCGAGGTGGAAATCACGGATCTGAAAAGCTGGGAAAAGCAGCATACAAGCTCGGCAAGCTGGCCTGGTTTACAGACGAGTCAAAGACGAAGCATGGATCTGGAGCTGGAGTATATAAGAAATCAACATCCCACTATGAACATACACCACAGTGGTACCGGCAGAGGTGTACGCTATACTGCATTACGCAACAGAAAACAATAAGAGCTTATAGTAATAAGCGGATCTATATTGCAACGGATAGTCAGGCGACACTTGGGGAACTACGAAACCCTAAAGTGACATAAGACTGGCTTCGGAATGCATACGGGAACTGAATGTGCTCGCGGAACGCAATAAAATTACTTTGTTGTGGGTGCCTGGGCATTCGGGAATCGTAGGCAATGAAAAGGCCTATGAACTAGCGCAGATAGTTCATACCTGGGCCCAGAAATTGCCCTGGGAATGTCGAAAAACACAGTACGAGGGCAGATACGAAAGTGGGCAAAAGAACAACATAAAAAATAGTGGGAAAATACAACCAGGTAAAGTCATGGCAAAACCTTTATTAAGGAGCCATCAGTAAAGAAGGCTGACGAACTACTAAATCTTGGTAGGAATCACCTTCATACAGTAATAGGTCTCCTGACAAGACATTGCGCACTGAAAGGACACCTACAGAAAATTGAGGTTAATATTGAGGACTCAAGCTGCAGTCTGTGTGAGGGGACAATAGAGACCGCATACCACATCTGATGTGAGTGCAAGGGCCTTGGACCCTAGAAGACAAGCAAACTTTGGAGAACCAAAAATGAACCCAGAAGACTATACTGACCAACCGGCCAAGGATCTGTACAGGCGCAAGAATCTGGGAATAGGTCGTGTAGGGCATGTGTACAAGAAATGGGAGATATATATGTATAAAGCCAATTGGCTGAAGTGTTTCCGGAGATTTACGTCAGACGGCTCCCATAAGGAAAAAAAAAATTCTCGGCAGTAACGTGAGAAAAGAGGCGAGCACGGAATTACCTACTTCTGTGTTCGTTTGTAAGATCTCTGATATGATGGAACGTTAAGTGATGAACTATTAAATTCTACGTGCTAACGTATTGAAAGCAAATACGGTAGGAAGGTAAAATCTAAAAGCACAGATGCTTACCTTGCATTGGATACCTAGCCGGTTTTGGAGGTGGTGATATATCGTCTCCAGATCCCCAGGACATAGCTGCCACTCGTCGATTTTCTCGCTTCAGTGTTTCCTGAGCTGCCGATTTTTCTTCGATTAAAATCTCCCTGCAAAAGATATGGTTTAAGTTTCGTAATTCTAAGTAGTAGAAGTACATATATGGGCACAAAGTCTTACTGTAAAATTTCTTTAATCTCCTTGAACGTAGGTCTTTTACTTGGCTCGTACGACCAACACGAAGACATCAACGAATACAATCTGGGTGGACAATTTGGGGGTAAAGCTAATCTCTCTCCGTTTTCAATTTTACCGATTACATCGTTATTTTTCACTCCTTGAAAAGGTTTTACGCCGAGCATTAATATCTCCCACATGCACACACCTGCAATGAAAAAAATCGTGATTACTCTCAGGAGTAAGTTACCCCAAGTACTAATTACCGAACATCCACACGTCGCTAGCCGTCGTAAATCTACGAAAATTTATACTTTCCGGGCTCATCCATTTGATGGGTAGTTTGCCCTTGGACGCCTTATAGTAACTCTGATCCTCCCCCATCCATCGCGACAAACCGAAGTCCGCCAATTTGACGCAGGTATGGGAGCTGACTAATACGTTTCTAGCCGCTATATCTCTATGTACATACTTCTTAGATTCTAAATAACTTAAAGCGGTCGAAAGTTGGAATGCATAAAGTAGGAGCGAACTAAGATCTAGTTGGTTTTTGTTGTTCTGAAGATAGGCTCGCAGTTCACCAAACTTCGACAATTCCATCACTATCCAGACAGGGGAGTCCGAACATATCCCCATTAGCTTAATGATGTGTTGGTGATCGAATTTTTGCATTATATCTGAAGTGCAACACAAAATAATAGTTAAATAATGGAATGAGTGGCGAAAAATTGTAAACAATATCTTTCTGTTTTCGATACATTTAATAATTAAGTAGTTAAATGTATTGAAATCCAAAAATCAGGAACATAAGAAAACGTAATATTTATTAATATTTTGCAAATGCACATATTGTATATAATTTCCGGTATATACCTAACCTATCAACAGGAAAAAAATTAAAAGCAAATCCGAAGCTTATGAAAAGGGCTAAGAGGTCATTTTCTAGTTAGCATTGTCGACTTGAAAAAAATACATTTAGATAATAAAAAATAGAGCATCTCTGAGTCAACTATAAAGAGTATGCTGACAACGTATAATACTAGAATGCATATTTTAGGAACTGTGTTTTAGTAATCCCCTAAACTTAACAAAGAGTATTACTAGTGGTTGGAGACGTTATAATGCTTCTACACAATAAAAATCAACAGTTCTGTCATTTAGACTATGTTGCTTGTTCACAGTTAGTTTTACTAAATAGTAGTTATAGCGTTGGTTGCAACTTCACAAATCAGCAGTGTTACGCACATCTGAAAATCTTTCTATAGCGGCAGTAGTATATAATATAATTGACATGTACAATTTGTATTTATTATCTTGATTAACAAAGATATTTTAAAAATAGAAAGGATGCTCCTTGTTTTCTTTTATTTACTTTTTTATATGAAACACTTCAATTAGACTAGTATTAGAAATGATACTATAAATATTTTTAAATGAATTAGGTCCTACTATTTAATTAGTAGTTTGGATAAAAAGTAATCTTGCAACCTATTTTATATATTTATTACTACGTTTAAATATTAAGTCAAGTTCTACATATAACATGAAGAATTGATCACAATAGACCTATCCTTTTATAGATTGTGAGATTGTTTCTTTCATTTATTTATATTCGTTCTTAAATTAGAAGGAATATGTTTTTGAGAAAGATTTTCAAGATAAAAAACACCTTTACTTCGTTTTTATTGCTGGTTATATAAAATAGTATATAAGTACTCTGTTCGGAATGTTTAGAATATAATTTTTATTCCATGGGAAATGGAAATTATGTTCAATAAATTCTTAGTTATTTTACAATCCCTTCTTATAATAAAACCGAGAAATATAATTAATTTAACTAAAATAAATTCTTTTAGATATTTAGGGGATAATTATGTGTGCTATTTTATATTACTTTTGTCAACTCATGCTCTGTATCTGCACAAATAAAATCATTAAAGAGCCTAATTATTGTTAGAACTTTTTTAAATTACTTATATTTAAAGTTTGTGCCTGTAGTTTCTCATTACTTTCTGGATAAAACTTATTTACTTTGTTAATTTTATTTTATAATTAGACCAAAAGTGGTATGTAAAGATCTGTATTAATTTTAAAATGTAGAAAAATGACAAATCGCAGGAACTTTAAAGCGGCGTGCATTCAACAAAACATACGCGCATCTGTGTACATTGAAATGTGTCAATACAGCTTCGATACGCTATCTGCCCGAGGCCTCGACTCAGACATCATGACGTCCCTCCAATGTATCGAGGCATTGGTGAGCTAGCTAGTGTTGAACCCTCATCCGGTACGTCATTCGGTTAAATATTTCTTTTTGTAATTGTTTATATATTGGAAAACTATGATTTCTTGATATTAGGTATTATTTGTTATTTTGAGTCATTCTCTAATAGGGCTCTTCTCGGCCTATTGAATGGCCTGTGTTTGTAAAATAAAAAATAAAATTACTCTATCAATATAAAACAAAGATTTTTCTTCCTTTTCTGAGTATATTCTAGATATGAATATTTTCAGTTGAGCCTAGGATTTTCTTTTTCAATGGATTGCTTGCGGAAATGTAACAGAAAATGCTAACATTTGTAAATTAAATTTAAGAAGCAGCAGTCGCCTTTGGCGCTATTTATATCAGATTCGCCTTATATACTTAAAAATAAAATACAATATGATTATTAAAATATGCGAAGCTAGCTGATATATCAAAAACGCTTTTTATTATCTATAAGTTCAGTTACAATGTATTTCGTTTTCTTATCTTTTCTTTGCTTTCATAGCACGAAATTCTAATTGATATAAAAGCCAATGCGAAAAAGCTTGTAAAATACTAAATAGTAAAAGCAAAGGTACCGCCGGCTTTAAATAAGCTTCTTGTCTGAGGAAGCTTCAGTTTGACTTTTCGATGAAATTACTTTCGATTCTCAGATTAGCAGGATCAGCGGGTAATTCCTTCGTTCGACGTCTCACGAATTTATAAAAGTTTAATAAGCCCCATCTTCGACATTGTACTTACAAGCTTCTTCTAGGAACTTCTCAGTCGTAGCCGCGTCCGCGTCCCCTTTACAAGTTTTCACAGCCACCGGAATCAGGGAGCCGTCCTTGTTCTTCAGTGTACCCTTGTGAACATCGCCGAATTGGCCCTCTCCCAACACGTCTGTCAGTTCGATTTGAGACCGGTTCAGTTCGTAATTTCTAGCTGTAATGTAGAAAAACGGACGGATATTAGGAATTCCGAACGTGGCATTGGTAGCTCGGGTCGGTCGTAAAAAAATCAATTTAACTTTACACATCGGATAGTGTAATTTAAGTTCATTCCCTAGCCTGGTTTGTTCGCTGTGTTAGGTATTTTAATTTATTTGGATTGAGTAGGGGAATTTTGATATGTAGAAATTTTGGTATGGTAATATCCTTTTAGGAAATGCGGGGAAACCATTTAATGAGAAAACTGTGTTCTAAGATAGAACAAAATAGATACTAGCAACTTTCTTTCTTAAGCAAAAAGAATTTTTAAATGAGTACAGGATAGCATTCCAGATTTAATAACAAATCGTTTTCATTAAAAAGAAATTCAACAAATTAATATTATAAATCCATAAATTAGCTAACAGTTTGATAAACACAAGAAAAGCATTTTGAAGATCATGGTATCAATAACAATGGATAATACATAGCTAGTGCAAAGGTATCGCTATATTTGCAAGTGGATTGCTTAGGTAATATATTTAGGTTGATGTCAAACACATTTACATTTAGTTGTCTATTGGATGTGCCGATCTGTTGAAATGCGAATATACGAGGAATGTCCGGTTACTAAGGTACGTTTGCGCGATACACTGCCTACGTCGCTCCGATCAGGTTGAAACTTGCAGGCATTTTAGATGTGACTATGTACTGCATAGGTGGCTATTGTCTTTGCCTTAGGTTCAGTATAACGTGTGCAGTGACAGCCGTACAATGTCAGTTCCGACCGAAACATACTCCAAGTTTGAAGTGCGAGCTGACATTCGTTTTTTTGCATGCAAATAATGAAACATCTGCCGAAATTCACAAAAAAATACTGAAGACTTGCGGAGAAGGCGTTATGAGTCGAAAACAACTTAGTGTTTGGTGTAAACAGTTCAAAAGTGGACGCACAACTCTGAACGATGATCCCGAAGGTGTGCGAAAAACAACCATCAACAACGAAAACGGATGAGAATCAATTAAAGGTCGATACGCTGATTCGAGAAGATCGTCGGTTGAAAATAGGGGAAATTGCTCTATTGACCAGCATTCCTATTTCTGTTAGTGAAATCGTATCTGAATTAGGCTATCAAAAGGTGTTCGCGAGATGGGCGCCAAAACTGTTGACCGGCCAAGACAAGATGTAACGAATGGCGGCGGAAATGCAGCTTTTAACGAGCTATCGTCAGGAAAACGGATTTCTAGAGTCTACAGTTACAGGAGATGAAACGTGGGTACACCACCATACCTCCGAATCAAAAAAAGACTCGATGACGTGGAAGCATCCGAGTTCACCAACACCGAAAAGATTCAAAGTTCAGCAGTCTGCAATGAAGATAATGGCAACTGTGTTCTGGGATATGCAAGGCATTTTGCTCATAGAGTTTTTACCACCAGAATTATCAGCGGTATTTATTGTCGAAAACCTACACAAAGCCATTCGGCAAAAAAGAAGGTTGACGAAAGGAATCAGGTTGTTGCATGACAATGCAAGATATCACACCTCAAATCAGACGAAGGCCTGACTTCAGAAACACAATTGAGAAATTATTGCCCGGACCTGGGAAGTTATTGGCCCATAGTCCGGACCTGGCTCCTTCTGATTATCATTTGTTTGGGCAGTTGAAAGCTCATTTGCAGGGTAAAAGGTTTGAAGACGACGACGAAGTTCAAGAGGAAATACGGCAGTATTTCACTAATTTGGATCGCACCTTTTACGAAGAGGGTTTACAGAAGCTTGTGCCTAGCTGTGATAAGTGCTTTAACATTGGCGGCGATTATGTTCAAAAGTAGCTGTTCACGCTTTTACTTAGTGTATGTTAGATTTCTATAAATAACGTAGTTTGTAATTCAGACATGTAGCTTAATAACCGCATATCCCTCGTAAATGAATTGATATAAAGGTTATCTACCTGTCAGTTTATTCATTATCTAATAAGTTTCTTAAAAGAAATACTGAAAGTAATGTAAATACCTGTACCTGTAGCATAACAAAAACAACAATTTTTCCTTCACAACGTGGTAGATTATCGCAGATATAAGATTTGGTACGCAGTTATTGCAAACAATATTCAGTTGTATACAGTTGCTCACGAAAGTATCCGGTCACCATGCAGTTTATAGACAGAATATTTCTAAATTATAAGGTAATAAGAAACAACTAATGTGTGTATTACATTCATTTATTAATACTCTTTAAGTCTAACAAAGTTTTAAATTTAAAATAATAAAAACTCCAGTAACAAAAAATATAATATAAAATAGGCATTATAGCAAGCACACAGAAGTATCCGGCCAGTAGGGGATTATCGCAATAAAATACCAGGGGAATCACTTGACTCGGCGTGGAGACACACAATTTCGTTAGTCATTCGATTTACGTTACTGGTGTAGGTTCTGTTACTGTTTATAAGTCTATTACAGGAATATCATGCAGAAAATTCGGGAAAGAAGTCTGGCAGAGAGACAGCTAATTGTTTCTTTAAGTGAACAAAGACATTCACAAAGAAAAATCGCCAGAGCTACCGGCATTCTACGCAATACTATACAGGATATCATGCATAAGTTTGCTGTTCACAATAGTTTAACTAATAGGCCGCACATTGGACGTCCAAACATATTAACGTCTTGGGAAGAGAGGAAACTTTTGCAAACTATTAAGAAAAACCCATTTTTGAACAGGCGAGAAGTTTGTGCAGACATGCAAACAGCCGCAGGAAAACCACCCAGTGTGGAAACTATTCATCGAGTGATTCGAGCAGTGGGTATAATGGCCGCGTAGCTAGGAAAAAGCCCTGGGTTATTGAAATTAATAAAGAAGAAGGTTGGAACTTGCTACCACCTACGTGAATAAGTTTGACGAATTTGGAATACGGTCATTTGGACCGACGAGGCAAAATTTGAATTGTTTGAAACCTCCAGACGAAAATTTGTGTGGCGAGCACCAGGTACAGCGTTTAATCACAAAAATCTACAACCAACTGTGAAATACAGAGGTGGTTCAATTATGGTGTGAGGTTTCACGGCGGCGGCTGGTGTTGGAAAATTAGAGTTTATTGATGGTAAAATGAATCACAGTTATTACATTAATATATTGAAAATAAATTTAAAAGCCAGTACAGAAAAATAAGGGGTAGGGGATAATTTCATTATTCAAAAGGACAATGATCCGAATCACTGCGCTCAAAAAAACTAAGGAATGGCTCCTATATAATGCCAGACATCAACTAAAAACCCCTCCTCAGTCGCCTAACGTCAACCCGATCGAACATTTGTGGGCAATGTTAAAAACTAGTCTTAGCCAAAAACAGATTTCTAATAAAGAAACGCTAAAACAACACCTGTTGAAAGAATGAGAAGCGATAAGCCCCAGTGTTAGTCAAATTAATGCCCTAACAGGATGAGAGTCATTATAAACTCCAGGGGTAATCCCACTAAATATTAATTTCCTATCTGAAAAGTTTTTATGCTACTATTTTGATCTTTATAGTTAGTGGCTGGATACTTATGTGTGCTTGCTAAAATGCGTATTTTATGTTATAATTTTTGTAACTGCCGTTTTTATTATTTTCAATTTAAAACTTTTTTAGACTTAAAGAGTATTAATAAATGAATGTAATATGCATATTAGTTGTTTCTTATTATCTTATAGTTTTGAAATATTCTGTTCGTTTCGATAAACTGCATGGTGGCCGGATACTTTCGTGAGCAACTGTATTTGCCCTAATAATTTCAGCAATATTCGAATACTACAGGATACAGGATTTTAAATATTCTTCTTATTGATTATCAATTCCACAGAACCTTCTACAAAATTGTCTTAAAAACAGGATATTTATCCAAGGTGAAAGATAACTTGTATTACAGTACAGTAGACATGAATCAGCGATAAAGTTCTTGGAACACCACATCTAATTTGCTAGTAAAGACTAAGTACTAAATACGTCGTTTTCGTTATAAATTAAACTGTATACACAACCATTGGTTATAGTGTAGGTAGGAATATTTAAACGATCACAATAGAACACAATCACCGACACAATACACAGTTGTTTACTTACTTGCTGGCGTAGAATAATCTCCTTCATCGTCGACGATTTCCGCGTAATCTTCTGACAGTAGCGTACCGGTAGTGTTATCCAAATTATCCTTTCGGTTCCCCATTAACTTCCCGGAATTGGATTCTGCACATGAGAAAATGAATGAGAGCTCTTGAAATGGTCTCAGCGCGCTCAACATGTGTGTTCTGTATGTATGCATATGTAAACGTAAAATCCGAACAACTGAATGGTAAATTCAAGAAAGCCAGTCAACGAAACGTGATTATCGCTTTGGGTAAACTATAGATTAGATTAGGAGTGCTTGATTACGTATACAGGTAAAAAGAAGGCACGCGTGCAGGCAAGCGTCATTTTGTTGCTGTCTACTGACCTTTACATGGACACGGGAACTGTTTCCAAACGGTAGCTTGCAAAAGAATTACGAAATGAATTGCTTATGTTTGCAAGAGTAACTCAGAAGTTATTGAAATATAATCAGGTACATGCTTTGTAATTTTAAATAACAAAAAATTCTTAAGTTTTGTTCAACTGTCCAGTGAATGGGAACTTTTTGTAATATAAAATCAATACTAATGGATACAATATTTAATGGGCCACACTACCCCGTGGCCCAATATATGCAGAAAAGTCTTAATGAAGGTGAGTTCGTGAACAGAAGATTTCGGAGATACGAAACATTTTGCGTTTACATCACTTTTTTTATTATGCAGCCACAAATAAACAAACAATGTAATTCATGAACAAACAACACTGGCAAAATATTAAGTGAGATCTTCAAAGTGCTCTTCCTCCATTTCACAACAGCTACAACTCTGCCGCAAGGACATTCAAGCTCTTCCTGAAACCTCCACATTGGCTCGGATTCTGTGGCATCCTCGAAGTACTCGTTGCAGCAGATCCTCGATGTCATTTACAAGCGTAGCGTACACTAAAGTTTTCAAGTATTTCTAAGGAAAGAAATGAAGGGGGTTTATATCAGGATATATTGCAGGCCTTGATACAGGTCCGATCCATCCTATTAATCTTCGTCCAAAAGTTCCACGTAAGTCGAAACGGCAATCCAAAAATGCGCCGGGCTACCAATCGCTGGAATCACCGGTAGTTTAAATGAATGTCGTATAAAAGACGCAGTGTGTCCTGCAGGAAGTTTAGGTAAGCAGCGTCTGTTAAGTGGTTTGGTAAAACAACTGGATCTGTCGCCCAAAATACCAATCCAAATGTTCAATGAAAAACACGCCTGGTGTTCCATAACACGGAGATGTTACAAAAAGGAATAATCCTCCATATCTCCGAAATCGTTCATTTGCGTATTTATGTTTATTAAGACTTTTCTGCAAATTTTGGGATCCCGCTAAGTTTATGATATATCTTTTAACAGAGTGTATAATAGGTGTTCAGTAATCAAAACCTAGGCAGAATTGAATAAACTACAAGTCAGGCTTTAACGGTAATTAATGAAGGTCATAAGGACTATTCAACCGAACAACAAAAACCATGTAGTGCCTTTCTAAAGAATAAATTTTGCTGTAGAGATATTTTTCAATATTTACCAAGGTTTTAATGATTTTATTCAGGACACGATGAAGTGCTACTGAAAATCAATTCCTCCAAATTAGTAATTACATAATTTGACTTCGGAAAATACAGATTAATGTAAATGTAGGCGTTACTACATGTATACATCTAATATAATAATTATATTAGAAGATGTGATAGAGTTTTTTCAATATTTGTAGTAAATTCAAATTGCACTATTAAGTAGTGATGGGCGAAAATCATTCGAACGATCGTTCGAACGATTTTAATTAATGAACGATCGTTCGAATAATTTTGCCAACCGAACGATCATTCACTTAATAATCGTTCGAACGATTTCAGCCTAGTGAACGATTGTTCGAATGATTTTGCCAACCGAACGATCGTTCATTTAAAATCGTTCGAACGATTTTAGCTTAGTGAATGGTTTTGCGGTACGAACGATATTTCGCAATTCTAAGTGAATGATTTTGTCATAACGAACAATTCATATTTCGGTTGTAAATAATGTATTGTATTTCGAGTTATATATGAAATACTTAACGCATTATGATTGTATTTCCTTGGATGCGGTT
>JARFOC010000946.1:646100-680265 GCA_031763485.1 Osmoderma eremita | reverse complement strand
CTGCACTGAGACCAGTACCTCACAATTCGGAATTACCTGTGCCTAAACCTCCACAAAACATGACACTAAGCGACGATAAAGTACTGATGACGAAGTAAACGAAGAAGGTTTTGCAGGCGGCAATATGGATTTGGATCCAACATTTCAATCTGATTCGTCTTGTTGTGTTTCGCAACTTCTAAGTTAAGAAGACCTCAAGGACCTTGTGCGCGATTTAAAGTTGTCTAAGAAGCAAGCCGAACTTCTAGGATCCAGATTAAAAGACTTCTTCTTCTTCACAATGGAACAAAAGTTGCTCTTTTTCGTAATCACCATGCAGAATTTGAGAATTTCGTCTCTATGGAGGAAGGATTTGTATTTCATAATGACGTCCGTTCTGTTAAGAAGACGCTTGGTCATAAATATAATACAGATGAGTGGCGTTTGTTCAATGACTCTTCCAAATTAAGATTGAAAGCGGTACTACTCCACCAAGGAAATAGGTTCCCCTCTGTTCCTTTGACTCATGCAAGCGATTTGAAAGCATGCATGAAGCTTCTTTTGGAAAAATTAAGTATAACGACTTTAAGTGGAATATTTGTGGCGATTTGAAAGTTGTTTCACTTTTGCTCCGCATGCAACTCGGTTACACAAAGTGTTGTTGTTTCCTCTGTGGATGGGACAGTCGGGATAAAAAAAATCATTATAAAAAGAAAAGGTGGCCAAAGCGAACTTCATTGACACCAGGAAATAAGAATGTCGTTGGTACCTCACCTGTCGATCATCAAAAAAAATATTTGCCCCCGTTGCACATTAAGCTTGGGTTGATGAAAAACTTGATCAAAGGTATGGATAAAACTAACAGTGGCTTTGCATATATCAGGAGTAGGTTCCCTACGATCAGTGATCCTAAGGTAAAGGAAAGTACTTTTGTGGGACCCCAGATCAGACAGCTACTTCGAAATGAAAAATTTGTTGACGCGCTAAATTGAATTGAACAAGCAGCATGGTTGTCTTTTAAGGAGGCTTCTTGGGAAATCGTAAAGCCGAAAACTACGTAGAGATTGTTAACAATCTACTGGCCTCATATAAAGCCACGGATTGCAACATGAGTCTAAAAGTACACTTTCTTGACCCTCACTTGGACCTTTTCTCAAAAATACCTTATTGCAGTCAGTGGCGAGCATGGCGGGACATTTCACCAGGGCATTCTATTCATGGAGAAAAGATACCAGGGCAAATGGAGCCCTGCTATGTTGGCAGACTATTGCTGGACGCTGAAGAGAGATGTTTCTGATGCAAAGTACAGCCGAAAGGCATACATCAGCACATTTTCCAACTAAATATATCACGTTGTACCCTATTTTTTCATGATTTATACACATATTATAATATATACTTTCACAACTTTGCTTTGTCACTCTGAAACCCTGCCTGATAGAAGAATTCTGAAAACAGATATGAAATAAGTGTAAACAGTAGGTACTATCAAGTTCATCCACTTTACCTCGTGGGACAAAATAAATCTGAAATTTTGTTGACCAGTGTAATCTGTCTATTAGGGACTTGTTATTGATGGAACCCAGCAGATAAAGATTTTATGGCATCTCCTTTCTCTCGTAGAGGCTCGTCCGTACACCGCTTGCTCACTTAGAATCTATTATTGCGATTTTAGTCTCTGTTTGAATGTTATTGACAAGTAGTCTAGTACGTGAATAAAAGCATTCAAAATGCCTTGGGGTAAATCTACAGGTGTTGCTGCACGATCCCGAATAATAACTTGAACATGAAAAAAAATATGCCAGCAGACAAATTGGCGAGAGATTGAAATCTAGTTGCGTCGACAGTCAAATACACCATTCAACGGTGTCAACGAACAGACGCTTTGGAAGACCGTGACCGTCCAGGTCCGTTACGAATAGCTACCCCAGCAGATAGTCGTCTACTCCAATTAATAAATAAATGAAATCGCAGAAAAACTGTACCAGATATAGCCAGCGAATTCAAACGAGGACGTAAGCAGCTGATTTCTTTTACCACGATCAAACGCCGGCTGGCGGAAGGAAATTTACACGGTCGCGTGGCAGCTCAAAAACCATTGCTGCGCCGGGGGAACCGATTGAAAATGGTATGATGTGGCCAAGAACATCGGAACTGGACGGTAGAATAGTGGCAGAATGTGTTATGGACGGATGAATCGATATTTAAAGTGTTTGGTCAAATCAGGTGCGTGTTTGTGAGACGGTCCACTAATGAGTGATTGCTTCCCGCATGCGTTGTCCCAACGATAAAACACGGCGACGTGGCAGTTCAATTACAATTTGGGGTTGCTTTTCGTACTTGTGAACAGAAACGTTACACCAATCCAAGGAATAATGCTAAAAAGAGCACTACGACGAAGTAGTATTAAAATCTCATGGCATTCCTTCTGCGCTGCGGCTAGTCGGTGAGAATTTTTTATTTGTGCATGACACCGATCCAAAGTATACCTCCAGAATATGCAAACAGTATTTGAGTGCCCAAAATGAAGGAAATATTTTACAAATTATGATATGGCTACCGCAGAGTCCCGATCTCAAACCTATTGAGCTCTTGTCGGATGAGCTTGACAGAAGAGTGCGAGTTGTTGGTCCTACTTCAAAGGAACAACTCCAGAACATCCTCCAGAAAGAATGGAACAATATCCTAGGCGACACACTGAGAAAATTAATCGCAAGGATGCCGCGAGTTGTTCAAGCAGTCATCACCGCAAAGAGTGGATTTTTTGATGTGAAAAATATTTAAGAAATAAAATTTGAAAATAAAATTTTCGTTAGGTTTCAATAGTTTTTATCTTTTAGATTAATAAATTTATTTTTTAGTATCAGTTGCTTTTAATTTTTTGATTATCTAATACTTTTGTTACTTGGCCAAACTTCCGTGGACGGTAGTGTATGCAATTAGAACAAGATTGTAATGCAATCTAAACAAAATTACATGCATATACAAGGGATAATGTTAATAGGTCATGGGATTGGGCAATATAAATCCAGCGTTTTGCCGCATTAGAAATAACCACATCGTTACTTCTGTGTTTCTAATCCTAATCTAATAATGATTTTGCAGTAACAAAAAATGTTGCATGTGGAAATCATTAATAAGTGATTAGTGCTCGTCCAATATAAACAATTGGTTTTAAAAAATCAGAAAAATTATGTAACAGTCAAATTATTTTGCCTAACTTATCGTAGATTTGCTGTAATACTTGTTTGCGTAAGATGTTCGAGTCAGAGATGTCTTAACAAACGTGTCTGCGTCTTTGATGACTGCAAAGAACGCATCTGTGGCATTCCCGTTAATTGATGCAATCTCTAACACTGATTGGATAAGTCCTTCAATTACTAAAATAGGAACTGTAATTCCTGTCATACTATTTACCTATCGTATTGACCTAAGCTTTAACTTAGGTCAATATCCATTTTTATCAATCGCTTCTATTTGACGAGTAACATTGCCTATTGCACAAAACCTCGTTTAGTTTAAAGATTCCTTAAAAAATATTTTCGAAGATATAAATATAACATCGGCTACGATAAACGACTCTGCATAAATGTTATTACAATGTTAATATAATTTATTAATTAGTGTTACAAACAGTTCAAGTGAAAATATACCAAGTGTTAGGGAGGGGAACAATTTAGTCTGGCAGTATTATTGTGTTAAGTAAACGTAAACTGAAAACGGATTGGTTTTGTGAAATAACGTGAAATGTGTGCTTTATATATCGATGAATCTGAATCTACTCGTCGGAAAGTTGCAGAAGCAAACGGTACTCGAAAATCAAGCTTGAAGTCACATATATGCTGCAAAGAACTAAGAATGTGAAATTGAATTAAAAGAAAAAGCTAATGTTAAAAAAGAAAAAGCAAATCATAAGAAAATTAATCCAACAGATTAAAAAAACTAAGAGAGCACAATCGTTGGAAAACTATGAATTATAGCGACATGTATCTAAATTATCGAATATTGGACTTACACTGAAACTGAAACTAAAAGAAAAAGGTATCTGACAGCATCTAGTTCTACGAAATGACAAAATACATCGAGTACTACCACGGTTAGCAATAGTGCTACTTTAGTAACTAAACCGTAGCAGCATTTTAAATATTTTGTACACCGTATTGGAATGGATGCAGTTAAGTATCTGAACGAAGACACTAGATACATGTAGATACTCCTGACTTATTGCCTAAGAAAATTTAACAACATGGCGGCAAAGTAATTTTTAAGGTATTTGTCATCGGAAAGTTAAAATTATTTACAGAAAGTGAAAATAATGAATCAACTACCGGAGATCGAAGATTTACAATTCCAAATATACCATTTAAAAAAGGAACATTCCAATTTGAAAAAAGAGAACCATTTGCGCAAGTTAAAATTAGAAAACTCACCGATGCATTAAATAAACTAAACAAGCAGTTGGGTGTAATATTGGATCCTAAAATTAGTAATTACTAGATTTTAGATCTAGAATTACTAGATTACCAGAATTTTGTCAAGGCACAAAGCACACTTAATAACTAAATTAAAAGAAGAAAATCTCAATTTATATAAGAAATTAGCCGAAAAAGGTTTACAAGTAAAAAAATTGCAGTCCGATTTAGAAATGATTAGACTCTATGTCACAGAGAAAGCAAGGATAACGTCACCGTCTCTTAAATTATTGGAAAACCAAGAAATACTAACTAAGATTGATGATTTCGGCAAAGAGAAGTCTGTTAAGGGATCATCGATGACAGTTCGGTCAAAAGCAAGAACACAAAGCCATAATCGAGAAAAATCAAG
Source organism: Osmoderma eremita (assembly GCA_031763485.1). Classification (NCBI taxonomy): domain Eukaryota; kingdom Metazoa; phylum Arthropoda; class Insecta; order Coleoptera; family Scarabaeidae; genus Osmoderma; species Osmoderma eremita. The sequence goes on along the minus strand of JARFOC010000946.1, from coordinate 675,462 downwards.
ATATAAATCTTTATCGGTGAATAAGAAAGAATCTACTAAAGCATCGAACCTGGAAAAAAATTATACCGAGTTGTTAAATAGTAATCTACAAAAGATTAAGCAATCGGGAAACTTTTTACAAGAAAATAAAATGAATCAAAATAGCAATTTTACAATGAATAACAGGGATTCTCCTCACGAAGAAATACAGCAGTTACAAGGATATCTAATAAATGTTTTGAAGGAACTTGATTCGTTAAAGAATGCGATAAGTGAACTTCAGTAAGAACAAGTTAAAATTTCCGACATTTTAAGTGATAAAAACTTTTACAAAAATATACAATCAAAGAATGTAAAGATAAAAGAGCAATGCAGACACGCGGATATTCTTGAAGATCTAGAAGATGAAACTGAACTCTCCGATTCAAGAAGTGTAGAGAAATCCAGCAAATCCAACATATTCGCAGACAGTGATGAAAATGAAATAATTGCAGCACCCAGGGCAACACCAGTACAATGTCAGATGATCAATCATGGCGCTTTAGACCTTAGAACGGTCAGTATACAAACGACCAGATCATTTTGCTCTCGTATGTTTACACCCATTACAAAAAAGGGATCGGGAAATTCTGGTACAAGCAACGAAGTGGTGGATTCCGATGAAAATGATTTATACGTGGAATATATTTGGAATTATTTTGATATTTTGTAGGATACTTTGGAAATCAGTGCGGAGATCGACGATTATTTATATTTGTTATAATGTTATACAATTAGTTTTTATTTATACATTTATTTTTAAATAAATAAAACCTTTCTGTAAATTTAATTTATAGAAAATAAATTAAATGCATATGTTAATTTTGAGCATAATATATTATAATAAACCTATGTTTAAAAATTTTATATAATTAACTCTATCGGATTGACTAGGAAAGTATATTGCTTTATAAATTTTAGTAGAAGTTAGGAAGTTATATACCCGCATTTTAATATATTTGCCGGTTGTAGAATGAAACACGACTACATTCTAAGTAAAAACTTTTGTATTATACATGAGCTACAAGCTTACTGAATTTCCACAACCGTTAATAAAATAATTAATTGCCGCAATCGGAAACACTATGTTCAATTAAAATTTAGTTTATTCGAGCAATCCCAATAAAACTACAAATACTTGGATGCAGTTGTAATTCTGATAATATTTCGCCACAGCTAATTTATTTTCTAAATTATTATGTAATTTTACTTATTGTTATAACTATTATTATTTCAAAAATTGTTTGCAATTCAAACCATTCCATTTAAGATAAACGATGTTGATATCTGATTTAACTGAAGCATGGACAATAAACTGCAAACCTATGATATCTCAAAATATATTCCAATTGGAAATACAAGAAATAAACATTTGCTTAAATTTATACCTAATTTACAGTGCCTTTATATATTAGCAAATGGCCACGTTTGTCAATTTTTGAAATACATTGATTTTAATATGTTTATATGAAACCATAAATACAGAAAATTAACACAGTTGTTTTAAATTATTGCATACATGTAAGTAATTAGTATTAAATATGTGTATTGTACTTTAGGCTTCAATACAGACTCTTGGCCACGCAGTGTTTTGCGGTGGTAGTCTTATACATCCTAATTGGGCTTTGACGGCGGCACATTGTTGCTCACCAAGTTATACTGACTACAGTGTACATACAGGTTTATCCAAGTTATCTAGGGCAACAAACATACAATCATCACCAGTCAAAAGGATGATCGCACATGAAGAATTTAAAACACATCCTTGGGGCAGCGACATTTGCTTACTAGAGGTATGGATATTCTTCCAAAGATCGGTATCTTTAAAAAATCAAATTAGCATATACTTTTCTTAGTTAGAAAACCCTTTACATGAAAATGAGCATACCAAGTATGTTCGTTTACCTACACCTGATGTATTTGAACAACTTATGAATGAAACCAGGTGTAACATGAGTTTGGCAATGGGATTTGGTTACCGCAGTATAGTACACGAAGATGGTACCGCAGAACCAAATTCTCAGAATCCACTACTGCAGTGTGTATTTCAACGGGTGATGAACGAAGAGTATTGTAGTAACGGTACAGCTTCCGTGGATCTTACTACAACATTGTGCACACACGGAAATCCAGCAGTCACTGCAGACACTTGCCAGGTATTATAAAGCTAAACGCTAAAGTGTTTGGATCAGATGGAAACAAAACTGCATCTCATATAATGATTAGATGTAGATCTGTAGTAATTACAAGTAGTTCGATTGAAAAGTAAGCGATACAGCGCTATAGTAATGATGAAATTTTGAGAGCTACGGCAATTCTATTTTCAGTTTCTTTTTGTTTAACATAAGGTATACAGATATAATGCTGTTGTAACAAGATTACAACATGATGATTACATCAGCAAGAAAGGACTACATACATACATGTTTGTGTTAAAACACCACTACTCCAATTGGTCATTTGCAGGTTAATACTTCTAGTGCCAAAGTTATATAACCGGTTAAATTAGCAATTAGTTACCTTAAAGCGAAAACAAAAACTCTTGTTGTTGTTGTACCTATCACATTAATACAGCTAATGGTTCACAAAGCCAAATTATAAATTTTATCCCAGGTGAAGTAGATATTTTGTTAGTGAATATAATTTGTGCAACTTTGGCAATGTTAAAAAAAACATATTATTAATACAATCAACAAGTTCAAAATAACCTTGCTTGTAGGACTAAAAATCATATGAGGGTTGTACTCTTTCCGCCTATTGGGCAGCCTTTTCTGAAACAAATTTTGCTTGACATTTTAACATGGTTATTTACAAGTTTAATTATAGCGAACGTTGTCAAATATACCTGAAGGTTTTTTAAACACATACATTTAAAGTAATCCGTCCCCCAAGAAATCCTGGAATTGAATAAAGAGCATTATCCAGCTGTGATTTTTCTCACAATTTCAAGCCTTGTTTAAGTCGTAGAGAATGTTTTGAGACAACATTTGAGGGAACATTAAGGTTGATGATAAGTTGAGTCCTTGGTGATCGCCCTGTATGAAATGCTTCTTCTTCCTCTTGGCTTTATGGCAAACAGAGTTGAACCTAGTTCTGTACTCTTCCCATGTTGAAAGTGGCTCTAATTCTGTCGAATACTTGTGGCGTTAATCAATGGTTTCTGGATAATGAATTTAGTTTCCCCATTCCTGGGATAGAATGTAATGAGGTTTTCGATGTTTACCTTCCCTGTTTTGAATACCCAATATGGCGATTGTTGGGTCTTCATGGTCCTAGACTTTGGCAAAATGTTATTAAATAATATTGAGGGAATTTGTAGGCCCATATGTATGTTCAAATTCCTGACATATCAGGGGGCGTTAATAATTATTCTCAGAAATCTGTTCTGTTCCCCTTGAATTTTCTTTAGGTAGGTGTTAGCGGCATGAGCCCAAATTGGGGCGGCTTACGTGAGCCTCGGTCTTACAACCACTTTAAAAAGTAGTAACTTTAAATTTAGATTTAATTTACTGTTTCAATTTAGATGATTTATGATCTGGGGTACATTTAATTATTACCGGACTTCGCTGCACCTGTTTGGAAACCGCTTACTTCTGTGGCTGAATGCGAAGATGTGAAGAGTGGCGAGAATTAGTCCAATAGATATGAGGGATTAGGGTGGGTGCATTGAGAAAAAGGAATTTGTTAAGTCAATCAAAAATCAAAGTGAATTCAAACAACTTTTGTTTAGGCTAAACACTTCAAGCGTTTACTTTGAACAAAAGTTGTTTGCGTCAGCGAATGTAACCAATGTACGGAAGCTCAGGAAATACTTAAGACTGGTTAAGCTCGGCCACCGGCCATATCTCAGCAACGGTTCATCTTACACCCTTGTGACGGGAATTGACAGGACAACTTAACTTAACATAAGTTTCTAAAATGACCGCCAGGGGGCGTAACTCTTTATGTAATTTAGAAATTCGGTATTTTGCCTTAGGTTTAAGATAAATCTAAGTTAAAATTATTATGAGTAAAATACTCGGACGATTTACACAATTTTCATTTAACACTTTTTAATGTACCCCAGCGAGGGGTAAGGTGGGAGGGATTATGTCTGCGTAGAAGACCAGTCATTACTTTATCTTAACAGATTTGAACGTTACTTGGCTCCATTGAAAGAGAATTTTACAAAGATTTGAACTGTATATAGTACGGAATTGTGTAGTTGCCCACAGCGACAACAGAGGGCGCTATTTATAAGTTATACAAATATTTGTTTTTCCTTTAAAATTTCTAAGGGAACGATATTTCATTAATAGCATAATATTGAAGCATATAAACAACCCAAGAGAATGGTAAAAACCAGAAACTGTTACCTTTCTTTGTTACGAACTTATAGTCACTAGATGAGCTTCTGGAATAAGACAGGTATTAGAAACTTAGATCTTCAAAGGTCGCGGAAACTCGATGTGTTAACGACGCTAAAGGCGAACACCTTCTGATTTAACGTAAAGAGTTTTTGCACTTCGCTAAAAGCAATAACAACTCTTCCGAATGTGGAAACTATTTCGGAACAGAGAAATTTGCTAATTTAACCGATTTCCTGAATATGTATGTTTGTAAGTTTCAAAGTCATAAAGTCTTCAAATTTGGTTTATATATAAAAAGAGGAACAACAACATTATTCATGTATACAGAGCGCGCAGTGTAACGTCACACGTCAATATCACGTCTTGTAATCATTAAAAAAAATCCAACTGGTCCTTGAAAGTAACCTAGGCTAAGCTAAAAATCTGCATTTTTGAATATGCGGCGATTCATTTATACAAACCAGATCAAAGGTTTTTTTTCTTTTTTGCAAAACATGGTACATATTATATTATACATATTGGGATTATTTGATTTAATACAAAGAAAGTCTAACTAAGAAATTAAATTCGGCTGAGTAATGGTATAACTTACACATAAAGGTAGACCTTGGAGATCATTGAATATAGATATCAAGTAAAAATCGCTAAATTTGATAAGGAATTCAAAAAGTGTCCAAAAATTGAAAATTGTCACGTGCCTAAAGGACACGTAGGGGTACCTTGGGGTGAGCAACAGATAGCCTTGATTTGGAATATATAAATGAATTACTCTACATATGCAAAAGTACTTTAGATTTGTCATTTATGTTAAGCTAGTGTTACCGTTTTTCTTTTTAAATATGAGATATTGACCTGTTACATTTACATTTTGCACGCACACAAATATATACAACATACAGGGTTACGCATTAGTGTCGCAAAGCTCGATATATCCGTTATCATGATTTCTTTTGATATAACATATCAAAAAAAGTTATTTACGAAAATTGTAGACCGTCCTATATACAGGTTGTTCCATATGACCAGGGTGAACCAAATATTCGTTTTCTTAAATGGAACACCCTACATATTATTTCAGATTTCGATTAAGCTCATGACTCACACCCCCAATATACAATTTCATTGAATTATAGAGCGAGTTTCAGAAGGTATGGTCAATTTTATGTATATGCAAATCACTGTAAGTTCAAGATCTTGCATACTGCAAACAACACAGTCTCAAATTTTTCTTTTGCCAGCATGGATTTTTTATATTCACCCACTTTTATAGCAAGCTGATATTTTTTCAAAATTGTCAAAACTCAAATACATTAATTTCTCAATTATTTTAGACGGATCACCCTGTATTTTGTATCATAAAAAGAGAGAATAGTTTGGTTACTCTCATTTTTATTAAGCACTCTCTATATCTAAAGGCATTAATTTCTAAGATATTTTAAAATATTTTAAAAAATGAGATTTTTTGAAATTATTATAATATAACAAGTTAGGTAAGGAAATGTGACAGTTAATGTTTAATTCAACTACAAAATACAAACAATTATAACTTACACTAATGATTAACATTTAATTCATTAACCCAACTGTTTACAATGTAGTTCTATAATAAATGTTAAAAATATCCGCTAATACAACATTGCGGCCGTCCTTCAAGCGATTGTCTGACATTTCTTAACATTTCTTAATTAGTACTCGAGAATGCTTCTCTTTTCCTGTTTTTCATATCACCTCGTGTAGTTGGCAGTGTTTGCTATACAAAGTTCTTTCTTACATATGACCACATGAATAAGTCAATTTTAGTGAACTCCGCTGATCGAGCTACTCGCTCAATTGGTTCCTCTCTCCTTGTCCATCTTTCAAGGAAATGGTCGGGACCTAGTGTAAAGTAACTAAGCTCCATCATGCAGATACCACATCATCTGACGAACGGTTACGGGAACATTTTCCGATAACAACGGTAAATGAATGAAAGATGTGGTCCAATTACTTAATCTCATAGCTAGTAATGAAAACTTAAGACTGTCTTACTGATATTTTTTCACGATTAACTCGTTATATTAAAAATAATTTCAAAAAATCTCACTTTTATAAAAATACTTTAAAATATCTTAGAAATTAATGACTTTAGATATAGAGAGAGTGCTTAATAAAAATGAAAGTAACTAAACTATTCTTTCTTTCTATGATATAAAATACAGGGTGATCCATTTAAAATAATTGAGAAATTAATGTATTTGAGTTTTGATTCGCCTTGTATTCAGTTTTGACAATTTTGAACTAATGTCACTTTGCTATAAAAATGGGCCAAACTCAAAAATCTAAGCTTGTAAAAGAAAAATTTCAAACTGTCATTTGCAGTATCCAAGACCTCCAACTCCCAGTGATTTACATATAAAATTGACCATAACTTCTGAAACACGCTGTATATGCAATGAAATTGTATATTGCAGGTGTGAGGTATGAGCTTAATCTAAATCTGAAATGATATATAGGGTGTTCCATTTAAGAAAACGTATGTTTGGTTCACCCTGGTAATATGGAATATCTTGTATATATGAAAATAATTTTAAAATATTAAGTTTAAGTTTTCATATCTTATATGATAACGGATATATCGGGATTTGCCACACTAATGCGTCACCCTGTATAGTGGAAATAGAAGTTTTATTTTGTAAGTTCATGCAGTTGTAACTGTACTTAACGTGAGCAACTTGCAGGGTGATTCTGGCGGACCATTGCTTTGTCAAGGATATCAAGTTGGAGTAGTAGCTGCTGGACTTGGATGCGGGTTAGGCCATCGTAGCTACTACACAAAGGTTGCTCCATTCTATAAAGAGTTTATTATGAAATATATACCAGATGTAACCAAAAGAGGCGCTGGGAGTCGTGCTTGCATCTTTAAACTTTTGCATTTAAGATATTTCTTGTATTTTCTCGTTGTTTATACATGCATATAAAATATAGATATCTAATACATGTATTGAATATTACACCCACGTTTTTTTCTCTTTTTCTTAGAACATATAGCGAAACGAAAAAGACAAGCTCTGAAACTAAAACTAAAATAACATATACGACGAAATTCAACGTACTTATTGAATTATATATAATTATACAAAATGTGTGATACATTTCCATTATAATTTTGATTTTTGGGCGTAGTGTTTCCGATATCTACAAATACTTTTTAAAATAATCTGGGTAATCATAAAAACCAAATGAAATATAATATATTATTATAGGTTTCTGTAACAATACTTTTATATTTTTAATAATGGCTATAAATAGTCATTTTCTTGCGAGTCTAGTCCGCAGAACTGCATTTTCTGTTTGCATTGCAAGTTGAAATGTTTTTTTAAATGTATTGTGATTTAGAAGCATTATGAACAAAAAATCTTTTGTTACTAAACGTTACACGTAAACATTGATTTTGAAAGTCATAGGTTTGCTATAGCGGCTTAACAAATACTTTAGTCATATAAAGTCTCACTATAAGCTTCCTTATTTTAAATGGAATGGTTTTGTTTTTATTTCTTGTTGCTAATTTTTATTGGTACTCTATTTTATCTATATAGAGCAAGGAAAATCAATATTATATATACAACACTAAAATTTATACAACTGCAGCTTTTGTAATTGTCCTGTGTGTCTTTCTGCGCATCATACATTGTCACAACCACTTCCATATACGAGGTGTGTAAATTAAGTAATGAGACTGATATTTTTTTTTATTTGAATGTAATTACAATTGAACGTTATTTCCCTCAAAATAACTCCCTTGGGAAGCCACACAACGTTGGACACGGTTCTTCCTCATAGCAGCGCTGGAACTCGGATATTGGAATCGCCTTTAGCTGATCGGTTACAGTCGTTTGAATGTTGTCTCTTCAGATGGATTTTCAATCTTGGGAAGAGGACAAGGCGCATTGTCATGATGCAGGATCCAATCGCTCTTGATGTTTGGTCTCACACGTATGACCCTTTATCGGAATCTTTCGAGAACCTCTCGGTAAAAATGTTGACTGGCTGACCTTGAGGCACGAACTGTTTGTGAACGATTCCCTGGCTATCAAAGAAACAAATCAGCATGCTCTTGACCTTTGATTTGCTCATTGTTGCTTTGTTGGACTCTGGGGAGCCTGAAGTGTGCTATACCATGCTCTGGCGTTTTGTTTCCGGGTCATACTCGAACACCCAACTCTCATTCCCAGTAATGACACGTTCAAAAAAAAAATTTCATTATTTTCAATCGATTTCAAAAAGTCAAGACACCCTCTCTCCTGATGTCCTTTTGTTTCTGCGAAAGGTCTTTTAGAACCATTTTCGAGCAGATCTTTCTCATTCCCGATTCATTGGTCAAAACTTGATGAACGGTGGTGTGAGACAAATTCAACTGTTCACTTTGCCCAAGTCTGAACCAAAACCTGATAGCACACCGTTGCTCGAAATTATTAATGTCTTTCATTTGTGGAACGCACTACGAAAACCGGGTTCACAGAAAAAATGACAACGGACAACCAAATGACTTGATCGAGTTCAAACTTTCACTGAACGCGTATTACAATATCGACTTGTCGTTCCTCCATGTCCCATGCGTCCCGTGTTGGCCTATCAAACGCTACGTTGTCAGTATCATTACTTAATTTACACACCTCGTATGTTGCTTGTTGCGGTGAATGTGTGAATTATTTTTAGCTGAAAGTGGAGTTTACATTAGAAGCAGCTAGGTTGATTTTAGCTGCAAGAGAAGTATTTCGTAGCTTTGTTGCTTTCACAGCCCTTCACGAAGAGAAAGCGTTATTGAATTTATGTTTTAGCAACATAATCCAAGTTAATACAAAAATCTACGAAATATGCAACGTTCACTACATATTCAATGTCAATGTTCAACAGTCTAGTTTGTTGTATTGCTGCCTCTATTTTTGAACTAAAATCATGTTTTTTCTATTGACAAGCTGCAGTGCAATGGGATAGATTTTGTCATATTATATAATGTTAACGCACTAAACGGTTCTTTGGATTGTTACAGCGTTTAGGCATAGCAATGATAATAAAATGAAGTTTAATTTGTTAACCATTATATGTAATGTGAACTGGATTCATGTATATTTTTTTCATATTTTCCAGTGTAGATAAATTTTCAGCTTAATATCATCACCGTATCTTTTATTTTCAGTCCTCACATGTGCAATCACAAATGGCCAACATAATTCTTGATATTTTGGTTGTTGTTATAACAATAATAAATAATTATATATAATATAAAAAAAGTATTTTATGACAGCAACGTTTGATAATTTTGATAAAATTGCAAACAAATTTCTATTTTGAAATCAAAAATAAACTGGTAAGTGCACATGTAAATTACTACATATCCCACAATTGGAATATATTTATTTATAATATATTTATGCAATTATAAAATGTTACTAAGAAACATAGTTTTCATTTACATGCATCCAGTACAGGTATTTGAATTAATCTACGCAAAGAACCGTTCAAACATGAAAGTAACAAAGCGTAGTAAGAATAGATGTAGTTCTAACTATTCTTACTGCACCTGTATAATGATTACTTAAAGTTCGCATTACGTTAAATTAGGTAACAGATACTGGAACAGTCCCGTAACAATTATAGCATGTTTTTATTCTTTCACTATTCTGGAACTTAGGTTTTTTAATAAGGGGGTATTAAAACCACCATCATATCAAGTTTAAATATAACTAGCTGTTAGATTTGTTGTTACAATAATTTTATTAAAAATTACATTTTTAAAACAAGACACTTCCCAATAGTCGTAAAAGTATACTATAGCAAACCTATTGGTCCCTAAATCATATTCGACTAGGGTTACACAGATTATAGAATCCGCCCGTTCAATACTGTCCACGTATAACAAGGTTCTTTAAAAAATGATCGGCCGTGCTACGGATGTACGCTGCGTACCAAAGAAAACAATAAAAGTTTCAATCATACGGAAATCAAGGTATCAGAGATATCTATAGCTGATTTTATATTCTAATTAATAAATAATTGTTGTTGTTTTTTTATAGTTTCTTGTGTCATTAGTTATAGCTATTTACTGGCACATTTTCGGTTGTTTTTGTAAAATAATTATTTTCTTTACTTGATTTCAGACAATGTAATTTGTGTTCTCCACTACACTTCTGTAAATATATTGTTGATGAACATGAATTATATACACCGTAAAAATGCCATTATAGGCGCATGGTTCTTAACCATGCATCTATAATGGCATTTTTTACGGTTAATTGTTTTTGGCACTTTTGATGTGTCTTATGTTACGTTATGGTTAAGCCGTTCCTGGAATCACAACATACGCAGTGCCTCTAGCGTGACTGACAGTCCATGCACTGTTCGAGCTAGAAGAAGTGTACTGCATTACTGACTCTATTTCATTCGTCTCGGTGGCTTGTGTGTTTGATCGGTGTCCTCTAGAAGGGGTATGTCGTGGCGCAAGCAAGTGGCTGGAAGATTTCGCCATAAGTTCGACGACGTATTAGCGATGGAAGTGAGTTTAGCATTCGGAGAGACGCTGATGACACCTGGTAGTCAGAAACTCGAGTCCGTATTTAATGCTTGTACCCCTCTCATTACCTTTGCTAGTATGGTGATTTCAGCAATAAACCATGCGCCTATAATGGCATTTTCTACGGTTAATTGTTTTGGCACTTTTGATGTTTCTTAAGAATTATGTACTTCGCAAGAATACCTGGAAAACTGTCCGTATAGAAATGATCCCCACTAATCGTACTTACAACAAATTAGAACAAACAAATATACAAAAATACGAGGGTGGTATGAGAAATACCTGTGTTCAGAAAAACAACTCGAAATAATAAGAGTTTTGAAACCCTACAAAATAGGCCTGTTTCCGCAATGACATCTTCATTCGACGTAAACCCCTTTCCACCAAGCCGTTTTTTTTCATATTACGAAAAAGAAACAAATCACACTTCGTACCGTAACTGAGCCAGTTTCGCAACTGCCGATGAGTGGACCGGGGCGTTGTCATGATAAAAGAGGATTTTTTTATTCTCTAGGTGTGGCCCTTTCCTCTTTTCGTTAATGTCGAATCGGTCCAATAAATTAGCATAGTGGTCTTTTATCCAAATACTCTATTAAGATGATAGATACCTCGTGAATCCCAAAGAATAGTCGCCATAACTTTTCCGGCTGATAGCATCATTTGGTGCATTCATTGGTGCACGTTTGCCGGGAAAAAAACCACTGCGCTGACTGAGTTTTGGTTTCCGACGTGTAGTGATGAATCTATGTCTCATCAATGATCACATAACGCCACAGCAATTCACTCGTATTACGCTTAAACATGGCCAAACGTTGCGTTGAGGTTGTTACGCGATTCCATTTCTGATAAATCGTCAGCGGACGCGGCACCCATCTCGCGGATAGCTTTCTCATACACAATTTTTCGTGCAGGATATTTTGTATACGTTCAATTGAGATGTTTCATTCATCCGGCGTTCTGCGAATACGATATGATGCACTTTATTCATCATATCCTGCGTGGTCACCTCAACAGAACGACCTGTGCGTTCCTCATCGAAGACGGAGATTCGGCCACGCTTAAATTCATGAAACTAGTATCTGATGATAGTCGTCGATGGGGCATGATTCTTATAAACTGCATTCAACTTATCATTGGTTTCTGCACATGTTTTCCCATCCAAAAACAGAAATCTAATCACTGACCGGTATTGTTCTTTTTCTATGATTGCACTTTGTCACTTTCAACAGCTACAAAAACTAAAGTACTCGATGAATCTTTGCGAAATTTTGATAGATGTAGGGCTAAAGATTAGTACTCAAAGTCGGTAATGCAGATTTTCACACAGAGCGTCTGTTGTCAAACACGAGTATTTCCCATACCATCCTCGTAAATAATACTGGTTAATATACAAAATCAACTCTATCTCGGAAACACTTGATTTCCATAGCTGTTATTAAGATGTTCTTCATTCGACGCCTATTAAAATTCCCTATATATACAATCTCTTTTTAAACATCAGATTAACACAGATTTGCATCACACATTTTGTAAGATTATACAAAATAATATTAAAATTTTTTTTGGTTACAAAAGTATCGATATAAAAATACAACTGGTGGAAATAAGTCACCATAGTGAAGTTAAAAATAGCTGTTTTCAGGTACGTATTCGTAAAACACACAAATTATATATATACATACAGTAGTGCAATGATATTGGAATAACTTTGCACCATTACTACGTTCAGTGGAAAGTAGATATTGAAGGTGCTGCGCCTCTCTTATTACTAGCAATATCCGGTCATCTATTAGTACCGCAAGGCTCGATTTTAGGCCCGGTACTTTTACTTACTTTTCATTAATGATTTTCCATTAGTACTTAACGAAGTGTAAATTACATTATACGCAGACGAAGTTGCTTTGGTGGTTACCGACAGAGACAGTCAAAGTTTGAGTGATTTTGTAATAACTTATTGAACAACGTATGCAATTGGTTTACGTTTAATAATTTTCATGTTAATGAAGACAAACGTATTTACTTAAGATTTCATTTTTACCAACTTAGATTTAGATTCATTTAGATTTATTACTTGGGAATCTCCTTTCCAAACTAAATTCATTGTTTGTGAAATTTAAAGTCTGTGTTAACCCGCAAGCAGTTTATTATATGTTATTATATGTTTTTGTATTATAATAAATTGTGAAGGGGGCTTCTATCATTTTTACTAGATAATATCTACACAATTTAAATTAGGTATTATTTATTTTAACCTTGTACAGCGATGCATTTTCACATACATTCACTACAGCAATCGGTAATATACAGAACGAAAATAGTATTTAAAATAAAACTATTTGGAAGCGTCCTATGTAGTAAGTTTTATCACCCTTTTGAATAAAATATGCTTAAATATTATAAATATCACCTATGGCAAAAATGAAACAAAACAGCGCATTTCACTTACATTTTACTGAAAATAGGTTCAATTACACCTCATAATATACATTTGCTTATATGTCATTATTATTGATACCTTACCACATAATGCATACGAAAAATTAAATGAACATTATAAAACAGCAACAATCATCAAGGATAGTTGTACAAACAACAATTATGTGTATTACACAAAAAAACTAGGAAAAAATGAACCTAAAGCAATTTTATCATGTCTAAAAACATGATGAAATCGAAATTTTATCAGTATATGAATCAGTATATATCATATGAACAAAATTTCATCACCATAAGCAGAACTTATTAATAGAATTGTCATTTTATTCGCAATTACATACAAGATATCACAAACCCAGCTCATCTTGCTGTTTAAAAATAAAGCAAAATTTTTGCTACCTGCATTCCACTCTTGGAGTTGCAAACCAGCTGCTACCATCTCATTGTTATTTTTTCTCTTCCCAATATTTTATTTACTTGATAAATAGGTGAAGTCATTCTTATTTAAATTGATTCTCTCCAGTTTCGGTTTTTCATTTATCTTGCATCTTTCAAAATTGTACTTGTATTCCGCCCTTCAATATCTCAATCAACCTGAAGCTTTGTTTCCAATAAAGATATTATTATTATTATTTTCTTTGACCAATTTAATTTGTTTTTCTTGTCAATGAAAAGCTGCCACGTCCCCAATCTTTCTACTATTCAGGATGATATCAATAGCCTGCCCATGGACCGTACCTCGATATGACGCCCTCCCAGCCAGCTCACCCGGTGAGGAACGCGCGGGTTTCCTTTAAGGGGGGACGAAATTTTTATCACTCCGCTTGACCGCGAGGTGCGTCAACCGAGCGGAGAAGGTCGCGGTATTAGGGGGGGAGGTGAGGGACAAGATTAATATCTTCACGTAAACCACAAAATTTGGCTAAATTAAATTCTATTTAAGTATATTAAATTACAAAAGGAATAGATACGTAAAAGAATAGGGATACCTATTCAGGTATGTCAAATGGGGAAAATTAATTAATTTATTAATTAATTAATAAAATTAATTAATATAATTAATTAATTAATTAATTAATAATTAGTACCGTCAAAAACCCTATACGCACGGAGGCAATAATAATATTAAATGTACTTATCGGTACGGTTGATGGATCATTCGAAGGACTTCTGTCGCAGTCGACGACCTCCATTTATTCGATATTGGCAGCCGAACGAGAAGTGGACGTTCGGACAATCGGAACTCGGAGCTACGGGCGTTATTTCGTGGACGATAGCTTCGACAATTGTTACGTGAGGATTCCTTCGGCGCCTTCTCGACTCCACGGCAAGAATTCACCAAGGAATAACAATGCAGCGGTACAGTTTCAATAAACGTTTATGTGATCCAACGAGTAGTTTAAACGTAATTCCAAGGAAGCGGTTGTATAACTCCAATATAATCCAGAACTTTCCAATAATAAACTATCCCAAGATAGACAGTATCCAATTATATAAATCCGAAACTAAACAGCCTCAAGAAGATGATTTTTCCCTCCCAAAAATTAATCCGACACTCAGCAATCTATTCTATTTGCAATTGGGGAAGCAATAAACAAAATCCCGTTCCACTAACGGAGGCAATTTTCTCGAAAACGGAAACTCTGCCAGACTTATCTGCCAATATTTAATCTCAACGTCTGTCAATTCCTAAAAGAACGAGATTTTTACGCCGATATCGTAATTTGCATCGACATAGCTCGCGTCATCTAACAAGGATTAGCGGAACGCTGAGAGATAGATATCAGCCAGATCGTTAGTATTGATATGCGCAACCAGGATAACCTAATTAGACGGCGGCAGATGTCCGTAAATGAAATAAAATCAATGAAAATAAAATAAATAATAATAATAATATTTATTTATTGCCCAACAGGCCAAAGCCCCGTAACAGGACAAGAAAAAATAACTAAAACTAAAAAGCATGAGTACACGTTAAAAGCAGAAATTTAACCTAAATTGACATTAGTTATAATATGAACAACAGTGATGGTAACAAATTATAACAAAGTCATACAAATATTCTTCAAATTAAGAAACCAGGTAATTGTTGACAAACAATCAATCAATTTTAAATATCAAATATATCACCCACCTCTTGATTACCCAGCCTGGAAAGAGTGCACACACAGACATACAGTCTTCTCATACTGTTAGTCCTCGCGAACGGAACCATAACTATGAAGTCATATCTCGCACTCAACCTGGGCACAATGAACGACATATGCTCAAGCAGAAAGGGGCAATCGATATGGTCTCCCAGAAGATTCTTCAAAGAAATTTAAACGTGACAAAGATTATGTGCAATGTAGAACCTGTATATGGAAATATATAAGTATAAGGAAACTAAAAATGTTAACAAAGAAACACCGGTATTTTTAAAATCAGTTGAGTTAACAATTTTAAAGTCCCCATTATCGATTGTATACAAATTTGAAATTAAATAATTTAGGTCCCAAGTATTAGACTTTGTTGAAATCGTATTATCGAGGACAATATGTAAAAATATAGACGATGTGCCACTTAAAAAAAATACAAATACATGCTACTTGACCGGTAACAAATTCTTGGGAAGGCCAGCATATTTCAAACCGACTTGCAATAAGGTCTCGTTGTCGCTAATTTACAAGCGCAAAATTCCATTATTTCAATATCTATCAGATATTTACGTGCCCCATAATTTTACCCACCACTGCGTATATATTGTTACTTGTTGGTGGGATGATATCCCCCAGGTTCGATAATCCTTTCCTTCTACTACGGATGTATACTCAAACATGTCTATACATACCTCGGATGCAGGCAAAGAAAATGTCGAGTGCATATGAAGATAATTGAGAGCATTAGTGCTGACGTCAAAAAATGGCAACTATGTGAAACTTTTTCCAAACAAAAGAAGCTACATAACCTCGCATTCTGCTCGCGTTGTTCGACTTTGTTTAAAAATGCTTTTATTTTGAAATTTGTGTGCAGCTTGTATGGTATCGTATTTCTTTTTTGCCCTGTATTCTGTCTTATTAACAAATCTGTGATATGCTTTGCTTGTAATCATCACAGTGAGCAGAAGAAGTGCAGGTATTTTTCAAAGAACTCTGAGTTAAAGAAATAAATTGATTAATGCTGCATTGTATACACACGGTGATGGATATAGAAGGATGTAAAAATGATAAATTTATATTGCATACATATTGATCGACAGCGATCTGTGCCAACCAGTGGTCACTAATTTGTAGCTGCGGCTAATAATAATATTAATGTTGAACTACTACACAAGAGGAAGAAAAGTTATATATGCAAATACTTACAGACATTAACTTATATTGTGTTACGATTACACTGTAAATAGTAGGATAATGTTAGAAATACATTATATTTTAATTATCCTCCACCAATCCGTTAGGAGATGTAGCAAGAAATCAAACAGCCTCATCAAAAACCTTTAAAATCTTCAATTTCTTGTTCCGATAAATTCCTATCAGTTGCTCAGTATTCCTCGCTTGGATACATTTTTTCTATGGTTTGTATTGTATTCAATTGGGCTTTGGAGCATTCCACGGACATGTCTTATTAGTGACTGATATATTATGGTATGCGAATGTTGCCTTATAGTGACGTAATGTAGCCCTTTTGGTTATGAACAGTGTATATAGTTGCATTATTACAATTTTTAATGGATTTAATCTGAAAACAATATATTTTACGTGTAACTGTTGCAAATTATGTATTGCATTTGTACTTACTTCTTTATTGTAGGACCGTTCCGTTATATTTGCTTTACCTGTGCCCTTAATAATCTTTAATAATAATATTATGCCGTAATAAGCAGTTATATTGCTAGAAAACCAGGAAAATAACAACTTGCTATGAACTAAGCAATCAATTTCTGAGGAATGATGATTATGTTTGTTGTAATTTGTTTTGCCTGGAGAATAAAACATGGCGCGTTGCCATGCCAACTGGGTTTTGTGACGACACACCAATGGGGTCACTTAGAATCATGATACTGTTAAATTATTTACAAAACCATCGCCGCACTATAGGCGGTTTCCATAATTGGCCGTTTTTTTTAGGTATTCCCGACGTCTGTGGCAATAAGGTGTGAAACTGGATCAAAATCCGTGAATCTGAATTATTATGTTTAAATTCAGAAATTATGTTCAGGTGTAGCCGTGTTATTTCCAAAGAATGCTAATATAATTATCAATTGAAATTAGATTCATAACATTTACCTTCAGGCAATTCCGAATGTAACAAATTTACAAATTCAGAAGTTTCTTTTTCGTTGGAATGGATTACCTTCAAAACAGCTTTCTATTTTACCAATATGATTGTCTCGTTAGTCTGAAATGGTAAATTAGTAAAAATACGTTTCTTTTCCCTATGGTCCACGTTTCTGACGCATAAATTATACTTTTCACAATGGTGTTAAAACTCTTATTTTAGTTCGTTTGGTTCGTTTGATCTCCAAGTTTTATTTAGCATATTAAAAGTGTTCTGCGCCCTATTTATTCTCGTGCTTATTTGTTTTTCCTTGCTTCCGTTTTTTTCCAAGATATTCCGCAAGCAACAAAATCCCTCTACGCCTTCATTTTCCTCTCCTTCTACAGATATTCCCATTTCTCTTTCTGTATTTATTTTTATAATTTTTGACTTGCTTATATTTATTTGTAATCCAACCTTCCTTGCTTCCTTCGTCAATTGCTCGGTTTTCTTTTGAATGTGTTGCCTTTTCTCAGATATTAATCATACATCATTGGCAAACTCAAGAGTCTCGATATGTCCAAAAGCGTTCAATCTTATTCCAGTTTTGCGTTTCGTGGTTTTTTTCGTGATCCATTCTACAAGCATTAGGAATATTATCGGTGAGAATACACAGCCTTGCCTTACACCACTCTTTTTTATATTTATCCCTTCTGTCCTTTTATCATTGTGTATTATTTGTGTCGTATAGTTCTCGTAAAACACCTTCATCACTCTAATAAATTCTCTGGTATCCCATATATTCCAAGGACATTGTTTCCCTATTCCTCCTGTTGAACGTCTCTCTAAAATCTATGAAATTTCTATACACTTTGCTCTGCCGTTCAAGTGATTGTTCTATTATAATTCTGAGGGTATTTATGTGATCTGTGCATATCCTACCGCTTCTGAAAACTGTCTTCATTCTCTCTCGGATTAGTTTTGTCATAACTTTGCTTGCAACACATAATACTAGACTATTTTGGGTACAAAATTCTAAAAACATTTCACCATTTTCATTAATTTCACCTACGGCTTCCTTCCCCATAATAGTTTCTCTTCCTGTATTTTTTGAACCAGTTTTAGATTTTGCGTCTCTCATTAGTATAATTATATCATGTCTATGTTTCCCCTGTAGGGTTTCATATATCCATTGAAGTTGTTCGTAGAACGCCTCTTTTATTTCTTTTTCTTTCTCGTTTGTGGGCGCGTATATGTTTATAAAAAGCATGTTTTTAAACGTAGCTATGAATGTAGCTATTATTATTCTATCTGAAACTACTTCCCATTGCAATAAGGCTTGTTCTGCTTCTCCATTCAGCATAAATGCAACTCCACTTTCACGTGTATCTCTTTCTTCGGTTTTACTTGAGTACAGAAGAGTTTGGTTTTCATTAAGTTTCAGTTTTCCACACCCTTACCATCTGGTCTCACTTAGTCACAATATTGTTATATTGTCTTTTCCCATTTCTTTTGCTACTTGTTGTACTTTACTACTTTCGAACATACTGCGTACATACCAGCATCCTATATATATTTTACATTTCTCATGCCCATTTTCTTAGCAGTGGTCTCATCCTGGACTTAGGACCAGACAATGCCGGAGTTAGTAAGAATTTTACCTGTAACTTATTATTTTTTTAAATAATTTAAATTTAGTCTGATGAAACCAATGCTTTGGTGAAACAATTGTCACGTCCTTGTTGTTTTAATATAGTGAAGATTTCTATCATATATAGTGTTTTATTTAATTATATTATACTTCAGGCTACATTGAAGGGTCGTCGTGCAGTTTCCTGTGGTGGAAGTCTTATAAGTCCCCATTGGGTCTTAACAGCAGCTCATTGCTGCACACCCCGTATTAAAAAAAAGAGTACCCAAGTAACTACTGGTATGCACACACTGAGGAATTCATATATTCAAACATCAAGTATCGTAAGGGTGATCAGTCATCCCGACTTCAGGAAAAGCCCTTGGGGTAGTGATATTTGCTTACTAGAGGTGTATGTAAAAAGTGTACTTGAATGTGTAACCAGGAACAACTTTCTTTTTAGTTGGAAGAGCCGTTATCAGAAAACAAGCACACGAAATACGTTCCTTTAGCGACAAAAGAAATATATGAAAAATTTATCAGAGAAAAAAAGTGTAATAAGAGTTTAGCAATGGGTTTTGGACGACTTAATACAGTATATGAAGATGGTAGCTATGATCCTGCTCCTAAAACCACAACATTACAGTGTGTATTTCAAAGGGTAATGAGTGACCAATATTGCAGCGAGAGTGTAGCGTTAATAGATTTGGATACAATATTATGCACGCACGGAAATCCATCTGTTCACGCAGATACTTGCCAGGTATCGTCACTAAAAGTTATACGTATTTCCAACAATTGAATATACTAATTCGAATAGCAATTAAGAAATCTAGGCACGTGTTAATAAAATACAGTACAATACAATAATCTGCCTTGGAGAATTTGGAAATGAATACCCTGGGGGTAAATGTTTTTCCGGTGTAGTGATGGGCGTTTATCGTTAGAACGATCGTTCGAATGTTCATGCAATTATGAATATTGAAATTCAAAATGTCTATAGATTAGTGAATAGTCATTCAAATGATTTCAGCCTTACTAGATTACTTGATTGTAAGATGTCATCCGCTGCCTTACCTAAAATGTTGTGTCGTACATTGAATAATGTTGAACAATGTCAACAATGTTGAAAGTGGCGTTCTAAGAGCACGATTGTTCGCGGAGTGCTATGCTTGACATTATATTTTTTTCTTTGTGGCTTTCTGCTGAGGATGGCAACTTAGTGGCCGAAATGCGTATTCAGAGTTCTTTACTTAACAAGGTGGTAAGGGGTTTTTTTAACTTAAATTTAATTCTAATCTGTTGATGATTTTTGCCACCGCTAGAGCTCATTTATTCACATTAATGTTCATGCTGAATTTTCTAAAGATGTTGTACCACTCATTAACATTCCTTTGCAAAGTTTCTTCCGATAATGCAATAATCATTAAGTCGTCTGTGTATAACAGTTCAGACATTCACAACTGCTAGAGGTTTCTTACACCGAAACGGTGTAAAGTGTGAAACACACTTTGTTCTACTTCACACGGCACTCCCTCGTAATGTCATCACTCGTATTACAAACGATCTTGCCTAAACCCCAGTGTGGTTATAAATTCTTCGTATTGTTCATTGTAGGTTTTAATTTTATTCTTTGTGCACTGATACAAGCTCTTAATTCCATGAAGTAATTGTCAATCTACTTGTCTGCTTTCTAGTATCTCCCATATTTTGTCCCTTGGTGCAGTGTCAAAAGCCTTCTCTAAATCAATTAGTATAAGTATTCTTAGTTTATTTTTCAAAATCATCTCATAAATATTAATAGCAACACTTAGTAAGGAGATTCCTCTGTAATTAGTCCATTTTTCGGATCGCCCTTTTTAAATATGGGAAAGACAATGGCCCATATAGACTGAACAGTAGAGTCCAGTCTATAGGGGTGTGTCCAGTAATTTTATTGAGTACCTGTAAGAAAAACTTCTCTTAATGCATTTGTATCATATATCATATGTTCTTCTTCCTCATGAACGCGTCCAATTCAACATTTAAAGTTTCTGCAAAGTGTTCTCACCATCTATCCATAATTTGATCTTCCGACATGAATAAATTCCTATTCAAATCCTCAATACATTTCAGTTTACTTGTTTAACTTGAGGGGGAGTTGGGGCACATTGGCACACTTTTCTTTATAAATTAAAATTTGCGTCTTAGAACTATTTTGAAGAAAAAATTGATCTACTAATGCACACACAATTAAATATAGTTTATTAGTGTGTAATAGATTTTTTATATCTTTTCGGACAAATAAAAAAATTGCCACTTGAAAATAAATTGAATTTGCATCAAACTGCCCCATATCCGGGGCACATTGATATGGGGCGTGGCGCACCTTGCTACTTAACATTAACTTGAAAATGTGTGATATATGTTTGAAATTTTTATTAGTAATTAGTCAGAAAAGTAAAAATAAGTAGTTATTTATTATTTAAAAATAAGCAAAATCACTTTTAAAAAACAAATTTGTTGAACTTTGCTTATTGGACGTTAAAAGAACTAAAGTCAACTGGAAAACCGAACATTTAGGCAATTCTGCTTCTTTTGTCACACTAGGTTTTGACACTTTGAAAATTATGTCCTCCATATCGACAGTAGATTTATCTTCCACATTTGGGTAAACGAAGATCCAAGATGTAGCCTTCTTTCTTAGGAAGGGCATTTCAAATTCGGACATTGCATCATCTTTTGAAATCACTTTTCCCGCGTAGTGAACAACAGATTTCTTTTTTGCAAATTTTGATTAACAAAAAATCTTCAACTTCGATAGTTTCCGGGGCAGGTGAACAAGTAGTTTCTTTTACTTTTTCCTTGTTCGGGCTTTCTCGCCTTTTGATATCTCCCAGTCACTGTCATCTTCAACTGGTTCCTCACACTCGCAAGAGCTAGAATCTGATTCAGTTTTACTTCTACGTACTCTTTTCTTTTTGTTGTTGTGGGTGGTAGTCAATTCCACTAGTTTCCTTGCGGAATTCAATACAAAACGTATTTTATATCATTTCTTTATTCTGCCGTTTCTCTTCCATCGTGAATCTTTTGCAACCTATCTTTCTCTGGCGTGTCAGTGAAAATTCTTGAATTTCGCTTTTCCTGCCTTTTCTTTTGTTTGTTTTTTGTTGAGTCTTTAGAAACGGTTTAATGGATTCGAGTATTATCGAAACTTTTGATATGGATGGAAATGGCGTACTAGGTTGTACAGGACTGTGTGGAACGGATTCTATTTGTTCAGTAGTTTCATTTCCAGTTCTGTTTATCTAAGATTTGATAACTGGTTGGTAATTGGATGTCTGAAAAATTTTGCAAGGCGCGTAATCGTCGTAATACCAGGCCCACTGAATCCTCAAACTTATATTTGAGTTCCGCTCACAAAAAGCAATTAACCAGTCAATACCAGCCATCTTTTTATCATCCCAGGAGTAAGGGTATTTAGTTGCCAATTTTTGGCGTATTCAAAGCCAGTCGTCGAGTTTGAGTCAGTGTCAACCCACAGTGCATTTTGCTGCTTTTTATTATATATTCATTCAATTTCGTCTCTTGTTCTTTAGTAAAAACTTGCGATGTTATATATTTTGTTTCTCGCTTTGGATCTTCGTCGTTTCGTTCTGAATTTTTGCGAGCTTTTCCAATTCGTTGTTGTAGCGTAGAGGCTTTTAAATGATACTTTTTTGCTGCTTTTCTAACAGATAAAGTTCTGTGAAGGGCTTCATTGACTGCAGACGCAACAATCTCTTCATCTATTGCAGTTCTGTTCGTTTTTTTTATAATTCCACCGATTGTAATGTTGGAAACATTAACGGCAAAAAAATACAAGAGATTGGAAACCGCAGCGTCTACAGTTTCCGCTGGTACAATTTAATTAACAAGCGCCATCTATTAGAAGGGGTTTGAATATTTTAGCTGTTTTACTTTTCCACTTAGTAATGTAATATCAATGTGCCCCATGCATCAATCTGCCCCAACTCCCACCACAGCAATTTAGCATTACCTCTTCTATCCCTTTCTATCCTGCGTCTCCCATTGTGCAATTTTCGCTTTGTTAGTGCTTAGTGCTTCTTTCACTCCTGTTCTCTGTTCTTTATGTTTCTAATAATTATTGTCCATCTTAGTAGTTAAATAGTTCCACCATATTTTCTTTTCTCCTTTATTTCCCCTTTAATATTGTCTCCAGGCAGCTTTTTCGTTTCCTCCACTTCACAACGCCCCATAAACTTCCTCCACCACACCATATGCTGTCTCTCCGAGTACCTTCCACACCATGTTTGGAGCAATTCGTAGTTCCTAGTTTCTCATATAGTCTCTCGCAGTATTTCATTCTAACTTCTTGCTGCTGTAATTTATATAGTTTGTTGTTTCTTTGTTTATTTATATTTTCTCTTCTTAGATCCACTGCTGTCTAATTTCGGTACTTTAAATTCCTTTAATTTTACTTCCACAAGAAGGTGGTAAGAGCCAATTTCATGGCCCCTTTTAACACGAACATCTTCAATTATTAGGCTAGCTCCTTTACGAGTAAATTTGTGCACATACTATGGTTATAAAAAGTGTTGCCTACTCTCATCTTATTCTGTTTGCAAAGCTTAATGGCCCTTTTCCAATTTCCATTTCTAATTTTTCTGAGTAATCTTTTTCAAAACTCGTTCCAAACCATCAATTGACGTCGCCGATCACCATACATCTACGACGTACAATACCCACTTTATCTAGCAGTGCATCCCAAAATATGTTTTTCGTTGCTTATGTTCATTTTCACACGGACCATAGCATAGTAATACACTAAAATTTTGATTAATCATTTTGCAATCTAATCTTAATAATCTTTCAGAGATAATAATCTCAATCCGTGCTTGCACGCACACATCCTCCTTAATCCCACCATATATCAGCGTATGTCCATTCTTTAAAGTCATACAGCATATTCTCTTCTTCTTTGTTTCAGTTAATGCTAGTAACTTCGCGTTCTCAACTATTCATTCACCAACTATTTCAGGTTCCTGACCATAAAATCTCTTCACATTCCAAACTCCCAATTTCCATTGTTTACCTAGTTTTACCTTACATTCTAAGTTATTCCTACATTCTAAACTATTACAACATTTAATCCCCGTCATATATTTTCATTATATCATTGTCAATATACATATATTTGCTTTCCTTTAATTTACTTTATTTTTCATAATCAAATCATTTTCCCAAACGCTGTTTAATTCTATTTTACAGATTTTATCCAAGATTATATACTACTTTGACATTCACGTTCATCTCCATGTGATTCTTCAAAAGTTTGTCATGTCGTCCGGCAGCATACTGACGTCAGAATAGTCAATCGGCAGTCTGAAAAGTATTACCTTATTTGCTCTTTTGTCCTGTTCAACTCACTCCGTCTTAAGTTCTTTCCGTTGGATGCTGGCCCATCATTTTTTCTTTGCAGAACCCTGTTCTCTGTTTTTAGTTCATCATTTTCGACTTTTAACCTTTCAATATCTTCACTACTCTGCTCCTTTCTCAATTCTCTAACCTATTTTTTAATATCATAAGTATCGCTTTTGAGTTTCACCCTTCGCATGTTTTGAACAAGGCTTAGTAGTTTATCTAACTTATCTAACGTCAGTGCTACCTGATATTTTAGATTTTACAGAAGTTCTCATTGTTTCCTTACTTTTACTAAACGAGGGATCCTCTACACATCCAACCTGTTCCTTTTATTATTATTAAATAATCATTGCTATCCATCATTACCGCCATCCACTATAATTCACTTCAAAATTATTACCTGGAGCTATTAATATAATAGCTTATTTATTTAAACAGACAACCGCTTGCCTTGGTATCCAAAACTCTCAATATTCTGCTATTATTGTAATTTTAATTTATTAGACAATAAAAGATGGATTAATATCTAGTGTTGGATCTACGTGTCCTGTAATATAGGGAATGAAGATTCCCTGTATTGGATTTAATTGCATTTGAAAAAATTGGATTTCACTTCAATATATAGTTTTCTATTTAATTCTATTTACATTATAACCGAATAGAAAGAAATACAATCCCTCACTAATCACTTGATACCGTGCTTCCTTGTAACGTTACACATAGGTATATCCTACAGGTAACGTTACCCGACATTGTAGGCAACCAGTTACACGTTAACGCGCCGTCAGTGTAGATCTATGGCTAGTGCAATTACGCCACCTTTATTAATTAATTATCTCTGGCTAGTACGTTTTAAAGGATTTACTATAATTTATTTTTTCTAACGAAAACATACCACAAATATTTTAAATCTACTAGAAAACTGTTAAATTTTATTACGAAAGTATAGTGGAATTTGGTACGGAAATATTATTTGTATTGGCAAAACAGAGATATGTAGAATTTGGTTATGTTCTTAACAAAGAAAGTGCAAAATTTCAAATTGTAATGAAACAAATATCTCTTTCTAAGGATTAATTAAGACAAACAAAACAACACTACAAACGTGAAGTGTAATTTCGCAGCAAGTTTTCTAAGTGTCCTCGTTGTCTTTCAAGACAATTCTGGGTTTATTCTATCATATGCAGTACGTGTACGGGATTACAGTTCGCCCAAATTACGTTTTTGCAAGTTATTATTTCAGATAACCCCAAAGAAAGCAATCGTTGGGATACAAATCAGCTAATCTTTTGAGGGTGCTGTATTTGTGTCAGATTTTGTGCATGAAGATTTGTAAGGGAACAATAACTAATGGATTAATGGAAAGGAAATTTAAAATTTTTCAATGAGTAGATGTAGGATACAATCTGGAAGTTCTGAGCGTTGACCTCACCATTTATTATCTACTATGAGACTGTTAAAATATTACGATATAGTAAAATTTCGTTATGTTTTTAATAAAGTGCAAAATTTCAACTTTAAATGAAGAAATTATTTTGTTCTAATTGTTAACTAAGACAAACAAATGTAGTTTTGTCAGTAAAAAGTGTTTTATGGAAAATTTTAACAAATTAAACATTGTTTCCCAGAAATCTGTTCGGTTTATTTTACCTTCTTCGAAAAGCTCTTAAAGATGTGTATTTTATATGGCTTATAATGGAATTCTTTCACGGTTTTGTATATCGAACCGTACGCTACACCATAATGTTTGTCTACATCTAAAAGCGATCTTACATACCGTTCCTTTATATAACAGGATATTCAGATTATTGCATTTTGTTGAAACGTGATTCGTTTTACTTGTTTTTCTGTGAGGGCACAACCATCTTCTTTGAATTTATTAAAAATATGGAATTTAGTTTTCGTACATATAGGGTTTCAGGGTAATTGACTGAAAACATGTCCCTAACCCGTCTTAAATTATTATTCTTCTGGCACCATGTTATCATTGCCACCTTTTTATCTTTGTTTTACATATTCATAATTTAAATAAATTTTCTACTTTTCAATAAAATGTATTTAATTTGTGATTGTTGTATGAATAAATATTTTAAAAAATTATTAAATTAAATGACAGAATTGTTTCTTTTTACACTGACGACGAGTTAACGTATAACTGGTTGCCTACTATGTCGCTTAACGTGACCAAAAAAGCCCCGTATATGTATAACTGGAAATGCTATCGAATTACAAAACTGATATATAAAATCACTCATTAAATGAAGAAGTCGTTCGAACGATCATTTATTTACAATTTTGAAAGATCGTTCAAACGACCAAATCATTCGAATGATTCGCTAAGTTAAAATATTTGGAACAATCGTTCAAACAATTTTTCACAATTGTAAAGAAATGATCATCGCTCATCGCTGATCCTGTAAGTGTACTTTGTTATTTTAAAACAATAATCCGAACATTAAACGTGTCTTTACATAAAATGACTATAAATGACTATGTTAAACATTACAAGGATTCAATATGACTAGAAAGTATTTTACATAAGAAATACTACCACACTTAGTCAGGAATACATATACTACCATTAGAGTATTAAGTTACCTCAGCTAGATTATATAAATAACGATTTGTAGGGAGATTCTGGAGGACCGTTAGTTTGCGAAGGATATCAAATTGGATTAGTCGCTGCCGGGCTAGGATGTGGACTAGGCTATCCCAGTTATTTTACAAAGATCGCTCCATTTTACGATAGTTTCATTTCAAAATACGTACCAGAACTAAAACGAAAAAGAACTGCTTTGGAAATCGATTATGCTTCCACATTTATCCCTTTTCACTTAAGATACATAGTTAGTTTCGCCATTTTTACAACTTATTGTGCCTGACTGGATTAATTTAATGGATTAACTTTAAACTGTATGAATTCTAGAAATATACATACTAATTTTATTTTATTTGTTGCATTCCGTTGTAAAACTTGTGGGAGATAAATATATTTAAATTGTTTTTCATTCATTAATTACATGTGTGCGATGCTTGAATCGTCTTTTTAGAAGCTATTACCTTTTAAGTAAATTAATCTCGCTAGTATCAACTGCTTGATACTTTCAAAACTACTGAAAAATAAAATACTTTTTAATTTTTAGAACATTATTTTCTTTTAGCGAAAAATATACATATCAAGCAACAATAATAAAACAAAATAAATTGACAGTTCCATACTGCACTGTTGTTAAACTACTTTATAATACCACAGAATAACAGAATGGTCACAATTGATATATCTACTGTTTTCCGAGGGTTCAAGGTCAATGAAACGATTACCTTGAACGCGGCCGACATGTTCTAATGGTGTATTTGAGGGAAAGTTAAAATGAAAATTTTCCAAAAAATGTGTTTCTATGATAAACGATGTTGTGTTTTAATGTTGCCTTATATTACTATAGTAGTAGGCCATAATGAATTAGTGTAAACAGAAACACCATTGACTTATTTAAATATGTTTAATAATCATAAATTTAACAATTTTACTTTTTCCTACAGTTGAAATGTTTCTGTTCAAAAATTTTAGAACATAAAATATTCTTCATCTTATAAAAAGATTTACAAACAATTATGCGGAAACCGTTTGCATGGTGTATCATATGTTGTTTTCAATTAATTTTTTCATAAATGCAACTGAGTATAATTGCATTTTTGCAATGAATATCTACTCCAACAGACCACTTACATTCATAATCAGACATTGGAGGCACACCCCTTTGAAATACTGGGTGCGGCAGTCAAACCTGCAATTTTGAAAAAAACGCGGTAGCCAAGAAAGTGGGCGGAGCGAGTTGTCAAGCTTACCGTTGTGTTCCCCCTTCCAAAGCATTTCAGCAAGCAAGAACGGTCTTTCGCTGTGAAGGCATTTTATCAAAGCGATAGTTATACAGTCGCTCAACGCCGCTTCCGTGTTCATTTCTAAATTAAAAAAACGGCGTAAGGGAGAAAAATTTAGCCTGAAGGAGAAGTGTATGACTGCAAATGTTTTAAATTATTTTAAATAAAATTATGAATCTGAGTGATGCCGTTCAAGAAGCAAGTAAAGCTTTGAGTTGCTCAGAGCGTACAATATACAATATAAAACAGGAGCAACAAACTGGTTCATTATCAAGTCCAAAAAAAACCCTCAGGAAAGGAAAGGCATACAACTAAATGACTGACTACAAACATACGATGAGAACACGCAAGCACTTATTCGACGTAAACTGCATAGTTTTTTTATATAGAATATGCCACCTACATTAAATGCAATTCTTGCTGCTGTCAATGCTGATGATGATCCCCCTAACTCCAGTCAAGCAACTTTACATAGATTGTTACATGATATGGGTTTCGAATTTAAAAAAGTAGGACTCAAATGTATACTCATCGAACGAGACAACATTATTCGGTGGAGGCACAAATACTTAGGATAGATCAAGAAATTTAGAGAAGAAGGTACAATTTAGTTCTTGCTATTTGACATTTCTGTACCTTTAATTATTTCTGGTCGAACAGTATATACTGATGAATCATGGGGGAATACAGGGCATGCAGTAAATAAAACTTGGACAGACACTATAATTCAAAATAGTCGACAAGCTTTTGTCCAAGGATTAAGTACTGAATTGAAATCCCAAACCGGGCTTGGACCTCGTTTTGCATTAGTTCATGCTGATGATGATAACGGATTTGTTCCTGGTGCTGAATATACAT
>JARFOC010000946.1:635893-646000 GCA_031763485.1 Osmoderma eremita | reverse complement strand
AATCTTAATTTAATAAAAATAGTTTTAATTTTGTGTTGTAGATTAGTATATGTGACTTTCATATTTACAGGTGTTTTAGTGTTCGTTTATTCATAGATTAATCTTTATTTGATAGTTTTAATTTAGTGTGCGTAGATAAGTTATAGAAAACTGTAATAGGAGGTGTACCGCAGACACTGCAGAAGTTCATTTATTTAGGCTACCCACGGACCAAATGCGGTAAGTACAAATATATAATCAACTTATGCAATTAATTTCTAGGAAAATTAGAGGATTACCAGCATTATCTAAGTAAATACTTATAATTACATTTACAAGTCGCATATAATATGCATTAATTTATCAAAACAATAATAATCTTGTATTTATCTCAGTAAATTTTACTAATATTACACTTCCAAACTATTATACCAATGCTTGGGCATTTAAATTCAATTTGAGCTGTTCCTTTTTATTTATTTTTTTCCAATATTGTGTCAATCCGGTCCTGCATGTAACCCCTGAGTCCCTCGTGCGCAGTTCGATGCGCGAGTTGCAGTTTTATTTCAAAAGATCAAAGGTGCCGACACGAAGTGAAACTACTGGTAAGGTATATACTGTGGTATAAGTAAAGGGATATAAACAAATTGTTTTCATAATTACAAAATTTATTATTAACACAAAAATTACAAAATAAAAATTGTATCACATTATTTTTTAAATTTTTTATTGTTACTTCATTTATGCTTAATTATTAGTTCAATATTATTTCTTTTCTCTAAAATATAATCATTATGTGTAACTAGTCCTAAAATTACTACATAGATCCATTTCCGAGTGTCAACTACAACACACGACAACAACATACGTTACGACAGGGAAAGAGACACGTATACGGTAGTTAAGTAATTCTCACCTTTTCTCAACAAAATTATCTAATTCTAAATTATTATTTCTAATCCTATCAGCCGCATTTTGTAGTATAGGCGCGTTCACTCGCGACGTCCGGTTGAGCGCGTTCAATGAGGGCGCGTTCAATGAATCTAAACCCGCGTTCAGCGATAATGATCGTGGATCGGAATTGGTAATTTGACCGTTCTTAGCGCTTTCGAGCGGCGGTGGGGGTTTTAAGAATGGCTTAGAATCGCGAGGCCCTACGCGCATCTCCTGCTCGCTACTGGAAACGATGGGAAGGATTTTCTCTGCGCGGAACGGGGAGTTGGTGTGACTTTTCGATCGTATGGGTGAAGCGGTTAGGTATCCGTTGCTGACTCCGTTCTTTAGCGAAGCAAATTTCGGCAATGTGTAGTTGTTCAGATCGCTACTGGTCAAAAATACGTCTTCGGTTTGGCTCGATAATCGGCTGGGCGTGTTATACTCACTGAAATCCGGCGTTTCACAATAATCATATTCGATATTATTTGCCAAATGATATGGGGTCGTCTGATTGGACGCATCGCTTACCTTATTCGACAGATCGTAATCCGATGCGACGTTGCCGCTTAGTGTATCGCCGCAGTCCTGCAATAGACTCTTTAGTACAAAGTTTGAATCGGGTTTCTCGGTTTCTATAACGATTTCGGCCGGCGTTTGCGGTGTAGACGTCAACGGCGATGCGGCTGAGCGATAATTTGAGGTTAGAATCGGCCATTTAGTGTCCCTATCCATGTCACGTTCTATTAACAGATATTTCCGCTTGGATTTCTCGATTTTGTGGAATTTGATCCGTAGTTTCTTAAATACGAAGTAATCGACTATGTATATCTCGACTAACAAACTAATTACAAAATTTAAACCAGCGTACGACATCAAAAACAAACGGAATATTACATCGTCCGGCATGACAAGCTCGAACTGATCTAATAGGAATTGTACCGGAGAGAAAGCTAAAAAGACCGAAAATGCAGTCACACTGATTGTTGCAATTATCAAACCGTAATTTGTAAGTATACTTTTCCTGTACGGTTTACCTTTGCTAAATACAATCGCTAAAATAATGTATTGGAAATTCGATATGGTAAAAATAGCGTAGTTCTCGAAACAACTCACATCATCTTTGTGCGCATCCTCCGAGGGAACGAACGGGACATACCAAGGCTGCATTTTCAAATGCTCGAAGCTCAGAACTTGAAAGAACACAACTAAAAGCAACTGAAGAAGCAGCGAGAAGATTGGCGTGAAACTCATCAAACTGTTTAAAGGTGTAGCCGACACCAATTTGCCTTCGTAGGCTTCCGTACGTCCGAAAAAGAAAGCGAAAATCGAGATAATAAACAGATCGATGTATAAAAATTCTATATCCGTCAGATTTGATTCGATACTATAAAGGATCATGACCGAGATGAACTGGCAAAGACTGTAGGCCGCCATGTATTTGAAAATACCGAAGCTAGTTACCAGCGCCGCCCTGCCTTCGCGAATGACGTTTAGGACGCAAGTAATGTTGGGGTTCTTCGATGTGAAAGGGCTGGCCACCGATGATTCTGCGTCGGATAGTGAGATGCCTGTGTGTGCCGCTTTGAGGGCGCCGCAGTCGTTGGCACCATCCCCACACATAGCTGTAAAAATAAAAATTAAAAGGAGTTAATGATATTTAGCGACAGTCTGCTCTAAAATAACTGTGTATGACGAGAACTATATTATTACTATTAATCTTCTAAGATATTGTGAAAAATAAATATCAACCATTATCATACGAGGTACCGCAAAGTGGGGTTACTTTGTGACACACGAGGTTACATTGCGACAGGTCCCTTCAAAACCACTCTTTTTTTGGTCGGTTTTATAACCGAACCAGACCTATTCTAAGGTTAAACCAGAAAAGTAGAACATGTGCGCCACCTGTTCTACATAGAGTTAAGTTCCCTCTCTAAACGCCCGCTTGGTTTGAGCTTGAATTTGGTAAACGCTCAAATTCAACTAATGACAATTCATGCGGAAACTCTCTGATGGTGAAAGGGTTGTACAGGGGATTTCTTATCAAACGTAAGTATTTACTAAAATACAATAGTTGACATTATTTTAGTGTTAATAACATAAAGAACATATCGCCCATTACCGTTATAATAGATCAGAAGAATCGAGTGTAGCGCAACACATGATTGAAACGAATCATCGAATTACTACTAATAATAATAATTTGAAATTTTTGAGAAACGTAAGTTCGCCGCGAGAACTAGACGCGTATGAAGCGATATATATTTAAAAAAGGATCGAACTTACTAAATCGCGAAAAAGGAATTTTAGAACATTCCAGCTTAATGAATATTTTTACCGAGAAAGAAAAGGGACATCCTGTATATTTTTCTTAAACACCCAAAAACAGATGTTGCACGCCTTACGCTCATAAATACTACTTGCTATTCGGGTTAGGCAGATTTTTTGGATAAGTGTGTTCGTAAAAATAGAGATAGATGTAAAGTAAAAAAGGTAAAGTCTGTGGGTGGGGAGGGGGCCATAGGCGGCACGCACTTGGGCCACCTAATGGGTCCGTTGTGCTACCTCCTCCGTGTGTACTGTGTGTATGTGAAGTCAGTGTATGACTTGTTACTGCGCCTCCTCGCCGTGAGAGGGCAGCAGTGCCGATTTTTGCCCCAGTACTGAAGGATACCGGGAGAAGTACCGATCACCGACTGCATTCGACTTTTTTTAAAACCGATTGTGGCATGGAGATTCGAACCATCAACATCCAGGACGGATGCCTAGCGCTCTTACCACTGCGCTATCCCGGCATTGTTAAATCCGGGAACAAATAATGAAAGCATCCCGAATTTCAGGCTGCTTAACAGACATTGTATGGAGAAAAAAATACCTTAGAATGGAAAGTAAAACGAGAGTATACAAATCAGCAATAAAGCCCATAATGACATACGCTGCGGAATCGAAACCAGATACCTCGAAGACACAGCAAATAATGCGATCAGTGGAGATGAAAATAATAAGGAGCATAAATGGGAAAACACTCCTTGACAGAAGCGAAGACGTACGGCAACAAAGCCGAATACAGGATGTGGGGAAATGGATAAGAAAACGAAGAGTGGGCGATTATAGGCTGGTGAAAAGTGCCAAAATGAATAACCCTGTTGGCAAAAGAAATCAGGGCAGGCCGTCGAAGCGCTGGAAGGAATGCTGGATATCTGCACGCGAACAAGCATGGGAGGAAAACAGGCAGTAGCTTACCGACCGCGTGTAGAAAGGAAGAAGAAGATGAAGAAGAAGATAATCTCAAGTAGTACATAGACATTAAGGGATAGACTTTAAATTGGGTTTGTAGAAACGCAAATGCAGATGTATTCTCCAAGAGCTTTGATTTTGAAATGATACCTTTAAGATATGAACTCAAACATTTTCCAATAGCTTTAGCTGCTGCTCTGCTTATCCAATAATCTGTGTTGTCTGTAATCACTTGGCAATGACACACGCAGATGCAGATGTAATTAATGATTAATAGGTTATTTGACATTAGAATTGACTTTTCGCAGGAAAATAGGACAAGGACACGTTATCGCATTTACTAGTAGATAACCGTAAAAATGCCATTATCGGCCCATGGTTTATTGCTGGAATCACCATACTAGCAAACGCAAAGAAAGGGGTGCAAGCATTAAAGACGGACTCGAGTTTCTGCCTACCAGGCGTCATCAGCGTCTCTCCGAATGCTAAACCCACTTTCATCGCTAATGCTTCGCGAAGTTATTGCGAAATGACCTAGCCACTTGCCTGCGTCACGACATACCCCATCTAGGGGACACCGGTCAAACACACAAGTCACCGAGACAAATGCAATAGCGCCAGTAGATAGATAAAGATGCTACGCTCGTCAGTGGGAGGTATGTGCCTTTGTCTATGGTGACAACGTCTTTGTCTAACGGCGGTTTTTCTGTTTTGTATTCCATTTAGAGGATTTCATCTACCGTGTCTGTCATTTGTGTTTGTTAAACAGCTTGCTAAACAGGGCTGACAACTGTCTTACCTCATCCCCACACGCTGGGCGTGCAGCCCAGATAAATTGAGAAAGGTCTGTTGAAATGAGTGCTTTAGAATTGTGAGTTGGAATGTTTTTCGATCTAGAAGCGGTAATCGAGTTTGTTTCTGAAGTGTATTTTTTTCAATCACTAATAGTCATTGAGTTGCAAAAGAAAAAAATTAACATGTATTAACATTATATCATCATTTATGGTATTACGAAAAAGTTATGAGTAACCTGGTGTAATTTTGTGATGATGTTTATGGATAAAATCATTAATTTTTGTGCTAACTACTTGATTTTTCTTCCGCAATACAAAATTACAGATTAAATATATCTTCAAAGGCATACGTTTATCTAGGAGGATATAAATCTTTTCTAATATGTTTGAAGATCATAAATATGTCAACACATTAATAACACTATCATTGGAATAAACTCTTTCGAATACGTTCAAAATCAGCGGTAATATTTACAGCCTTAAACACTGCAAATTACACGGTAATAGAAAAGTATATTGATTTCCCCCAGAAGCGCTACAGGATTGATATTCATTGTTGAAATCGCTGGATAAATTTTAGAGTCGGCGTAAACATCCTCCTGTAGAAATAAAGAGAGGAGGTAGCCTATTATTATGTCTCTTCGGAAAGATTTATGTTAAACGAAAAACTTTAGTGTTTCGATTCACTCTTTTGAGTTTCTTGTGATCTAATTTGGATTCGATGCATACAACTTCGCAGTTTCTCGCCATGCTTTTCCGGAGGAACTTTCAGATAACAAAGAGTCGTTTTAGTAGGCAAAGTTTTGTAAAGCGCCTCGCGCTAAATAGGAAACGATGAGTAACAAGTGCAGTTTCACCAAATCCGTTAGATCGTTAGCACTTTTGCATTGATAGTGTTCTTTTAAATTGCAATTTTAAAAGAGAATAACTTAAAAAAATATTGTAAAATGGAAAAAGTGTCTTTAAAAAAATTAATTCTATTACTAATTATTATTACTAAGACTTCAGTCTTGTTTGTATTAAAGCAACCTCTCTTTTAAAACTGTTTTCACTTACTTCTAGTTCGTCTTTATCGACACATTGCGTATAATTTGTCCACGGTCTACCATCTAGTGATTCCGGATGTACGAACCAGGTACCATTTAATGTGCATTCTCTGAATGCCCACGCATTGCTTATCCTTGGACAGGGCTGTCGCGCTATTTGTCCTGGTGCCGTTGCATTCCAACACAAGTTCCAGCCATCCAGTTCGCCACGGCAATAGTTCTCTCCTACCGGAAGGCCTGCCAAAGGAAATCGGGTGTTATTGAAAATTTTTGTCGACAGATATAGGGTATCGGGATTTGCTAATGTACTTTCGAATATTTAGTATAAAATTCACACAATATCACATACAGGCTTGTACCTTGAGGTATATACAGGCTTGAGTAGGTTACCATGGGCATCGTTTTTATTATTAAGCATGGAGATTTGTTTAATTACCAAAGGTTGTAGTGCTGATTCAGATTCGATTGAGAAAAATTCAAAATTCGAAACAGTTTAGAAATTACCTGAGAAAGACTGATATTTGCTATTTTCTTTAAAGTAAAATAAAATATCTTTATAAAGGTATTATAAAGGATGTGAATAACTGTTTCATGTGAAAGTTAATTGGTTTAATTGGGGAGACTTATAATTGGTGTTAAAATAAAATTCAGGATTCGAAGATATTGGTAGTAACTTTCTTATTTTAAATAGACACCATATTGGATTCTTACACAGTTGAGTAGCAATATTCTTTCTATTTTCAAAAGTGTTAAAATTATTAAGAAATGAATTATTTTAATTTTCAGTAGTAATTATTATAATATTAAACGTTAAACAAAATTTATTTCAAGTTTCCAATAACCGAACGATACGATGTGTTTTTACACACAGTTGAGGTCAAATAATTAACCCTCTGTTAACCGCACTGCTTTTTCTACCACTGCTTATTCTACGGTGTGGCGTCTGAGAGACTCCACAAGTGTAGCTATTGAAAATATATGTACAGTACTATATTTTTATAATATTGCTTAGTGGAAAAAATAAGTATCAGTTGTCTTTTGAACGTGTTTATTACACAAAAATAGAAACATACAAATATAAAAACAGTCGGTTTATTAAAATTCAAATTAAATTTTGAACGTACAAATTTTACATACGTAATTAGCATGCCTTAAACAGATGTAATTCAAATACTGGTATTTGGTCACACGATTTTTCTTTCTTTCGCAAATAAAACATCTCTTTCGTTTATTTTGGAAACCTCCGACAGTTTTTTTTTTCATTTTCTTTTTGATTGTTACTAGTACTTTGTTGATTGACGTGATCTTCGGGTTTGACTAACACTTCACTACTGCGTTTTCTTAGTCCTCTAGGGAAGCATAGTGTACTTTGCAAATGCTTCATTCAGTATGCCAATCTAACATTGGTTTGAATCGTCATAAAAATACATAAACGTAAAGAATAAATATATGACAACGTTATTTACAACACATAATGTATCACAAAAATAAACACAAAATCTATTCCTTTACATATTCGTTAATGGTATAGAATGCCTTCTCCAATAACATCTGTTTTACGCGCTGTTTGAAAATTTTAGAGCAATCAATTGACCGTACCTAGCCCGGAAGACTATTATATAGTTTTAGGCTCATTAATTCCGGAGATTTTTTTGTTAATGTTTTGTGTTGCGGAATTTGTCATAAAATTTAATTGTCTGGTCTCATGCGAATGCATTCAAAACACGATTCAAAATCATGTATGTGTTCCTTAATGTATGTCAATGCTTTATAAATATTAACGCAGGGAAAGGTTAATATGTTTTTATTTTTATGTTTCTCTACAAATTCCTCTATAAGGTAGATTAAAAATTAATCGTATGAAACGTTTCTGTAGAATAAAGACTCTTTCCCAGTTTGTGGCCACACCCCAGATAATGACATTGTAGGAAAGCACAGAGTACACCAATGAATAATAAACATTTGCTAGGTCTTGCCGTTTCAGAACATTTTTTAATTGTAACATTGCATAATAGGATTCGTCTAGTTTTTTCCATATACTATTTAGTTGATCTTCCCAACTGAGATTTTTATCTAATATTACACCTAGTACAGATGCATTGTCGGGGAAATTTTTGTTTATATTTATGATAGGGTTCCGTATATGAAATTAATAATTTTTGTTTTTTGTTCATTTAAAATCAGTCTACTTTTACTACACCAACCCGTCACTTGTTCAACTGTTCTTTCAATTTTGTAATTAATGTCATCCAATGTTGTGGCCTTAACAATTACAGAAATATCGTCAGCAAATAAAATAGGGAGCCAAGTTGTTCTTTGGACCTAAAACTGAGCCTTGCGGAACACCCACATCAATGTCAAATTCAGGCGATTTCTCAATCTAATCACTAGTTTTTTGCATCCTAAGAACGACAATAACCAATCTAATGGAAGCTCTCTAAACTCCATAGCATATCGTTTCATCGCCAAAACACTACTATCTACGCGAATCGAACGCGCATGTTAAATCAATCATAATTGAATATTGCAAATAAAAATGCCACAAATAACTTGTACCTATAGACCATGATGATGGTGTTAATTTAGTAATCTATTAAAGTGTATTGAGCAAGGGTTGCAAATTAGCTTTATAGTTATTGCTACATCCAACAACGTATGTGATCCGTAATCTCACAATTGAGGAAGATATTAACCATTTCCCTTATTTCAAGATACGTCTGCAGGTTTTACGTTTGTCATAAAATGGTTTTATTATCCATTAGTTTTATGTGGCGTATTTTTCACAAAAATATTGAAACATAGTTGGCACAATTTTATCGAAAATTACTGGTGGTAGTAAAAGCGGAGTATGTATTTGAGCGTTATTACTGCTTCCAAATTTACATATTTCAGCCAAATACTGCGCAAGGTGTTTGTAGGAAATTTTCGGAAACCTTAATTAAATTTTCGGTGCGAGTAAGTTTGATAGACGTCTGGCTGAAACTGGAATTATTTTATGTTCTTCCAACTGTTGCATCGAGATGGAAAATAAAGTGTTAATTTGGTAAATAGTTCCGACTATTTTATAACATTTTATTTGGAAATTCTATTTTAAAGCAAAATTTAAAGTTTTCTTTCAATTTAGGAATAATTAATTTTAATTTTTCGTCATAATAAATATCCATCTTTTTTATTAAGTAGTAAATATGTTCATTAAAGAGTGCAACGCATCTATGTATGTTTCTACTTTAACATATATTAGATTTTCTATTTCCTACATTTTAGGTAAATTCTCAAGAATTTGGTATATTGATAGTTATATAGATTGTCATGTTATATGGTAAAAGTAAGAGAAATTCATTGATTTAATCGTTACAGAAAGAAAAATGATTCCCAACCCCAACAAGGTAATTTTTCATTTGTGTTTTCCAATTTACCTCCGAATAGCACATTAGCAGTACTAGGCAGAGAAAGACGCATAAATGCACAACTGAAAATCGAAAAATGTTTTTTTTTAAGTTCTTGAAAGATTTCCACTTTTGAATGTTAATTAGTCTATTGTGTCAGGTTTTGCTTCAGAGTTGGGCAAAGTGCAACAGAAACTTTTGCAAAACTTCAGCGGGCCTACGGGGACAGTGTTTTGTCAAACGCTCAGGTTTTTCGCTGGTTTAAAGCATTTTCAGAAGGAAGAGAGTCGATGGGAGATGAGCCACGCAGCAGAGGGTCTTCAACTGCAAGAACCGATGGCAATGTCGACAAAATCCGCGATCTTGTGCGTTTATATCGTCGGTTGACGGTCAGAATGATCGGTCAACAGTTGAATTTGTATCATCACCGTTCATCAAGTTTTGATCAATGAATTGGGAATGAGAAAGATCCGCTCGAAAATAGTCCCGAAAAACCTTTCGCAGGAATAAAAGGACATCAGGAGAAAAATATGTCTTCACTTTTTGGAATCGATTGAAAATAATGAAATTTTTTTTGGAACGTTTTTTTTTTGGGTGTTCGAGTATTATCCGGAAACAAAGCGCCAGAGCATGCAATGGCACACTTCTGGCACTCCAAAGCCCAAGAAAGCAAGAATGAGCAAATCAAAGATCAAGAGCATGCTGATTTGTTTCTTTGATAGCCAGGGA
>JARFOC010000946.1:622981-635793 GCA_031763485.1 Osmoderma eremita | reverse complement strand
TTATCGATTTCTATGCGATAGCCGATAACCGATCGTTATCGACCGTCGCGTCGCCTAATCTATCCACCGCTAGATGACCTTGCTACCGCCAATTCGCACGGATAATTTATTTTATTTACAAAATATACTTTGCAGGAAATCGGCACGTTGCACACTGTTTTTTTTTAAAGTTAATGAATAGAAGTAAACATTCTTTATCCATTATAGATATAGAACTTATTCAATACGCTCTGGGGTGTAATCTTTGCAAAATAGAAAACCTAAATAATTCCATATACATTTCAATATCTTAAACGTTTTAATCTACTTTAGGGTTAGGTGTGTGTTGATGTTTTTCTATTCGTAAATATATATAAGCGACCCCAACAGCGAATTGTTTGTTATTCCGTCTGGAGAACGAATAATATATCGCACAGCTTGTTAGCGACACTTTTGCCAATAGTAGTGCCCTTTGAACTGTATCTCACCAGCATACTGTATATCGTATTTTTTGGTGTTGTCCATGGATCGTGCTGGCATACGGTATATCAGACCTGTTCCGCGTGTTGTTTCCCACGCCGGCACGATCAATGAATGTACTTATTATTGTTGGTAATTCTCGAAATCCAGTATTCCCAAACAATACATATTTTTGTAATGAAAATAACAGACAGGCGTAAATAAATTCTCACTTCGGGGGTAGATAAAATACGTGCGGTCGTCTTGATAGTTTATTTACGTCTGTCTGTGTATATATCCCTACTCTTCGGTCATCTTGTACGATGCATCAAATAAAAAATTGTTTTCTGCCAGGTTGATTGGGTAATACAGTGGG
Organism: Osmoderma eremita; assembly: GCA_031763485.1. Lineage (NCBI taxonomy): Eukaryota > Metazoa > Arthropoda > Insecta > Coleoptera > Scarabaeidae > Osmoderma > Osmoderma eremita. The sequence goes on along the minus strand of JARFOC010000946.1, from coordinate 634,979 downwards.
ATCCGCCTTCAAACGCAAGCGCTTTCGTTCATCGTGTTGGTCGTACGGCCCGACAAGGAAACGAAGGATCAGCATTGATTTTATTACTCGAAAACGAAGAAAGTTATGTAACCTTCATTGAGAAAAACCAAAAAGTGCAATTACTCTCAAAGGACGATACTTCTACCGATGAAGATGTAATATTTTTAATTTCTATTTGAAGATGTCAAAGAAAGTATTCACCCTTTTAATTTTAGATCATTAATCTACGAGAAAAAGTACGCAATTTACAAAAAACAGATAGAGCGATAATGGAGAAAGGTACCAGAGCTTTTGTGTCGCACATTAGAGCTTACACAAAACACGAATGTTCTTTGTTACTGCGAATAAAGGTAATATTTTCTGGAAATTTCACGTTAAGAACTGCGATTATGTTTTTCGGTAATATCCAGGATCTTTCTATAGGGGCGATGGCAGCCGGCTACGGATTGTTGCAACTTCCGAAAATGCCCGAACTTAAAAATCGAGATACCTCCGACTTCCCGATTGAAGAAGATTTCGATTTCAATTCGATACCGTACAAGGATAAGTATCGCGAACGTGCTAGGCAGTTAAAATTGAAACAATATCAAGATACAGGTGAGGATAAATTTTTCTTTTCCCGTCAAAACATTTCTTATAATAACTGGTTTAAAGGGATGTGGCCAGGTTTTAAGAAAAAGAATAAAAGCAAGGCAAAATCAGAACCTTGGTCGAAAACGAAAGAAAGAAAAGAAGACAAGAAAGAAAGGAGATTTAAACGTAAAGAGGTTAAACAAAAGAAGGCAGGTAACAATGAACCTGTTAATAAGAGAAAGAGGAAAAGTAATAACGAAGAATTTTTAAAATCTTCCATTTTATATACTTACCTTTTTTTTGAATGTTTTAGATAAAATTTCTCAGGAAGATATCGAGGAATTATCTAAAGATATTGCGTTGTTTAAGAAGTTGAAGAAAAAGAAGATTTCCGAGGAAGAATTTGATGCTAAATTCGGAATAACATAAAATTAAGAATATGTTCTTTACTTGTTAATAATTTAATTGTAAAAAAAACGGGAAATATTTTATATAGATTTCTTATTCTTATTTACTTTGTCCAACTTTTACATCTACTATAATACATCGAAAATTAAGGAATTATCTTTTTAAAAACATTGGCCGAAGAGTGTAATCTTCATCGCAGAAAATGAGATTTTAAAAAGGCATTTTTATTTGCAGATAATCAATTTGTAAGAGTCCTGTAGTAGTAAGTAGTCTTGCTCTATGCTTTAAGATTTAACAACCATATGCCCACTGATTATTCTAGTGATGTTGCTGGCATTCGATATACAGGCTGTTTTCAAAGTACATAACCTGAAATATTCTTGTGGGTGATTCGTCATTCAATTCTATGACGGAAAATCCCTATAAATATGTGCGGAAAGTGCTTTCGTTATTGAGGTACAGGCTATTTTTAAAAATTATATACACTAAAAGGCATACAAATGGCGTACGTCAAATTATTTTATTAAAAGTTATAACATTTAAAGATTATTTGGTATTAATGAAATGAAAGTGTACATACATTTATGGACAAAATAATAAATACAGTTACTTTAGGATTATAAAATTAAATATTCTCGTCAAACTGTTGTTCCTCCATTGTACCGTTATTATATGGCATTGGCTTGATATTAATGTTACCGATATTGCCGATACGGCTAGCTAACTGTCATTGTACAAGGTTAACTGTCATAAAGTGTTTTCTGCCTGGACAAAAAAAAATAAATACAAAGATCGCAAGCTTGACAATACCGCACTATTACTGCTCCATTTCTGTAAGTCTACGTGCCACTTATTGAATACACTGTTTAGGATTCTATTTTAGGCATTATTATTTGAAAAATACCTAAAAAATGGGACGGAAGAAACACTGTTCCCCTGAAGTACGCAGTTTAATTCGAAAATTCGCAAAAGGCGGATATTCTTCTAGAAAAATTGCAAATGCAATAGAATGCTCACTAGGAACGGTACAAAATGCATTAAAATTCAAAAATCATAATGATAGAGTCCAAGAAAGATCCATTTGCAACATCTTCAAAAATTTTAACAAAAATTAATGTCAATATTTCATCGAGAACAGTTCGCGAAACATTGATGGAACATAGTTTGAAAGCTGGATCGCCGCGGAAAGTACCACTGTTGAGGGGTGGTTGGTACCCTTCGGTGTTGAGGATTAAATCAACACTGCTACCCTCTATGGCGAGGAGAGGCAGTAACAAGCCATACACTTCACACACACACACAATACACAAACCTAATGTAGAGTGATACAATAGACCTCAAAGGCCGCAGTGTTAAGTCTCTGTATTAGGATACAAACAACAACAGCCACTGTTGAGAAAGAGACATCTGCAGAACAGACAACAATTTGCACGCGAGTATCAAAACTGGACCGCAGACGAGGGTAACAAAAGATGGCGGAATGTCCTATTCAGTGATGAATCCAAATTATCGTATTTACTCCTTTGGAATAATTTCATCTTTATTATCAAATATATTACATGTAGAATTAACTACTTTGTGACCACCCGGGCCATAATTACAAAAATAATGTAGACTGATTTTGATATATATGCAGATATATGCTAAATTATTTATTATTTTAAGTATTTATTATTTTGTCCATAGCCTCGACGGCTAATGGATTCCCGAACTTGTTCGGAAAATGCCGGTTGAATATCTTCTAAATATTCAATTGGGGTTGAGTAAACGAGTGATTTTAAGTATCCCCACAAAAAAAATTCCAGAGGATTGTGATCAGGTGACCTTGGGGCCATGAATGTGGAGATTCGCGCCCTATCCAATGGTTGGGATAAACGTTGTTTAAAAGTTGCCGTACAATTAGCGAAAAATGTGGATCCGACAGCCATTGTGCATACGTCTTCTGATTTCGAGAGATACCTCTTACAAAAGAACTTGAAATTCATTTTTAGGAAAATGTGGGTATACTTTAGCGTTCAACGCTGAGGATACCTACTTTAGTATAAATCCTTTTATCGGATATATGCACAATTTGTATTTTTTCTTGTTTAATTCCTAGGTTTAAATAATTGCAAGTGGCAACGTCTGTCTCTTGACAAGTGTATGAAGCGTAGACAGTTCAAAACTCGAGTTGTAACAAATGCAGTCTTCAATTTCTTGATTCAAAATCCATAGTTCTACAATAACGCACATACAAAAATTGGTGTCACATTGGCAGAAGGTCATTGAGTGCGTTTGTAATTACTTCGATGAATAATAGTGTTTCTTAATAAATATTTATATTACCATCAAAATCGTACGAGCCTATTTGGTTACCACTTATTTAACAAATTAATGAAGCATTTATACTTACAATTTCAAGCATCCTGCATGGGGACTATGGGTGCGTTCAGGGAGTTCCGGCGCCGTGCGGCGCTGGATCTAGCGGTGTTCTGAACGTTACCGCTAGATCTAGCGCTGGATCTAACGGTCGCCATCTTGTCCAGTGAAAATAAATTGCGCTGGACGACTTAGCGGAGAGTGGGGATAGGTGCTAACCGTTGAAATACGAATTCATAAAAACATGGAAAACAGCATAACCAAATACTAACCACAAAACAACTGAAAAAAACTGCAAGAGTAACGAGAGCAAGCGCGGCTTTATAAATGTTTTAAATTGTTAAACCGACGTACAAGGGTACAACGCCAGAGAAAGCGGCGAAATTGCACCGTTCTAGTGCTAGCAATGAGCAGCTCCTTGAACGCACCCTATCACTCCATGTACATGCGCACCAAAGTGTTCGTAATTGTACTATCTTTAAAGAAAAAGTCGGCTACTTTAGGTTTTTGATGGTTTCTTTGAATAAGAAATAGCAATTTGATTTTAATAACACTGAGTGTTATTCAAGTGGTGTTCTGTGTGGTGCAAATCTCCCAGAGTGCGACGTCTAACATTATCTTCCTTCGTAGATTCTACTGAGGATGGCAACTTAGTTGCCGAAGTACGTATCCGGAGTTCTTCACTCATCGAGGTGGTAAGGTATTTTTTATTTTTACTATTTTAAGCCACCGTATCCTATTATTTGTATTTTGTATATGCTTTATGGGCCTTCTTTTTTACACACAGCGTAGTTCATTTAAAGTTGAACTTCAAAGTAGGTAATTGGTTTTATGAAACATGTTTTAACAAAATCCTTAAAAAGTAGATCGTGCTATAAAATGCACGTACAAAATAGTCAAAACATTCATGGTAATTAACAATTGTATCTTTTCTTTTTAATTTGATATATTTCATAACGTAAAATGTTGGAAATGGTGATATTAATCTAAATAAAAGTGCAATACGTGATAACATGATAACATTGGGTTTGTATTAGTGGGCATACATAAAAAAAATTCATAATTAAAAAATTTATTCTTGATATAAAAATTACAAAATATAAATTGTATCACATTATCAATACCTATTTGTATCACGTGCTAATTTATTTTACTTTATTTATCCTTAATTATTAGTTCAATATTATTCGTCTCTTCTAAAATATAAAATATGCCTAACTAACCTCCTAATACTACTACACAGACCCACTTCCTAGTGTTAACCAGGCCACACAATAATAGGTAGTCAATTTGCCCTTTAGAAGACAGTACAGCACTTAAGGGAATATCGCCTTTTAGGGTAAATATATGAATAAAATATGGTCACAAGCAAAATGTAATACATTTATCTAAGTCGCGTATTTATTCTGTAATATTTAAAAAATTAATTTAAGGAATTGCTGAAGTAGATTTGGTTATGACAATTTACTAAAATACACATCAGGGTTACCATGTGGAAATTCTGCAGTTTAATGTTTGTATAGGTGACGTTCAGATGTCACTTCAGCTGCGTTCGTTTATTTGTTCTGGAATTGGAGCAGTACAGACAGGTGTGGATCTAGGAATGTTAAGGGAGTGAATAGTGTATTTTGGTGTATTTTATATTTGAACGGTTGTAGAACCTTTTTTGTTTTTATCATAACCTTAATAACTTATTCAAACACTGATGTTGCTATAGTACTGAGCAAAACATATGTAAAACACCAAAAGGCGAATGAAAGGACATTAAATATGAATATTTTATGTTTTTTTCTTAAAATTTTACAAAAAAGTGAGGTTATAACCGGCTCTATTGCTCTATAAACCCTGCGTCTCCCACTCGGTGTTTATGGAGCGTCGTGGAGTGTGTTTCATTCACTCCACTCCTAATTTTTCGAATGATTAAAAAATAAATCTATTAGCTTCGTTTGTAATAAACGAACGCCAAGATACAAATAGTTCTCGTACAACGAATAAACGAACGCAGCTTTCGTCACATCTCATAACTGTCAACATATATAGCTCTTGCAATTAAACAACTGACTTTTGACATTTCGTCTTTTCATGACGTGGTTGCCACGCATTACAGAGCATATCATATTGTTTGACAGATATATAGATAGGTTATGGTTAAAAAATACGAAAATTATCAACACCAAATAGAACGTCAGGATGACAGACATCAAGTAAATGCGTTGACAACTTACCTTGCAACTGGAAGAAAACCTACGCGGACGAAATATCACTAGATTTGACATTACTATGCATTTGTCAAATGCGAAGTTGGGTTTGGTTGTGTTGGTATGATTTTGACATTATCGCTGTCAAAAGTCGACTGCTTGGTTGCGAGAGCTATAGGTAGTGTCGGATATGTGCTTGAATAAATTATTAAATATTAAACCAATCTAAGAAATTGAATAATTAAGTGTAGAACATAATACGATAATGATAATGAATAATGACACCCTAAACAAAATGGTAAAAGATGCATTTCCCTCCATTCAATATTCTATATGTCAATACTGCAATTATAAAGGGATACAAATAGTCCCATACGAGCTTTTGTTTGTCTTCTAAAAGGCGAATGGACTATACGTTACGATACGGAAAGAGAGAATAATGAAAATTGCTATTTTCTTTAAAATAAAAATTTTTCGAAATCATAGAATTGAATTCTACTAATAAAGATAATTATGGCCAGTGTTGCAGTATTATTCTGTCTTAGAAATGTCATTTAAATGTAGGGGAGGGGGGGGGGGGCAATCACCCCTCTTCTTGGGGTGCGTTCGCGTTTACAATCTGACCGATCGGATGTGTTATTCACGTTCGTATATAAGGTCGATTTTATTTGTATCACAACCAAAAGCGTTCGTTATTAACATCAGATTACTCTGATCGTGATCTAAACGCTCGATGCTTTTTGACCGACCGTTGAGGATTCTGGCGTCACATATAACCTAAGTGTGTCAAGTTAACACTTTACTTATTTATCTCCGGTAAAATAACAATCTATCATAATATACCCGTTTCTTCGTTTCGTGAAAATGGAAGTAGTTTATATGTGCATTTATATCGCTATCATTGTTGAAAAAAATTTCATTTGACATAAACAGCAGAACTGATAAAACATCTTCACTAATTCTTTTCTTCATGGTTTTATTATTAAATTTATATTTTAGTCAAAGGTTTGTGCTTCTAACTAACACATATAAAACACAGCGAGAAAAGCGACATAACCCCAAAAATAGCAATGACAGCAGAGATGTGCTTATAGAAATCCGTTCCGTTCGTTATTACAGCCTAACCTTGGTGACGTCACGTGAATCTCGTTTAATCCATGGATTTTTAAACGCGAACGCACCCTTGGTGTGCAACGGAGAATTGATGTGACTTTACGGGCGCATTGGTGAAGCGGTTAGGAATACCGACTCGTCCTACTCGACGTGTTATCCTTACTGTAATTCAGCGTTTCACAATAATTATTTTCGATATTATGTACCAAATCATATGGATGCATCGCTTACCTTGTTTGACAGGTCGTAATTCGGCGCGATGTTGCCGCTTAGTGTATCACCGCTATCCTGCAATACACTCTTTAGTACGTAGTTTGAACCGGGTTTTTCGGTTTCTATAACGATTTCGGCCTGCATTTGCCGTGTGGACGTCGACGGCGATACGGCTGAGCGGTAATTAGAGGTTAGAATCGGCCAGTTAGTGTTCCTATTCATGTCACGCTCTATTACGAGATATTTCCGCTTGGACTTTTCGATATTGTGGAATTTGTTTCGTAATTTACCAAACACCAAGTGGTCAACTATGTACATTTCGACCAACAAACTAATTACAAAGTTCAAGGCAGCATATTCCATCAAACACACACGGAATAGCACATCTTCCGGAGTGACAAGCTCGAACAGATCCGTTAGGAATTGCACATGAGAGAATGCTAAAAAGACTGAGAATGCGGTCATAATGATTGTTGTAATCATCAAACCATAGTTTGTAAATATACTTTTCCTGTACGGTTTGCCCTTGCTAAATACAATGGCTAAAGTAATGTATTGGAAACTTGATATAGTAAAAATAACGTAGTTTTCGAAACAACCCACATCATCCTTGTGTGCATCGTCCGGATGAATGAACGGGACATACCAAGCCTGCATTTTCAAATGCTCAAAGCTCAAAACTTGAAAGAATATTACTAAAATCATCTGAAGAAACAACGAAAGGAGTGGCGTGAAACTGATCAAGCTATTCAAGGGCGGAGCCGACACCAACTTGCCTTCGTAGGCCTCAGTACTTCCGAAAAAGAAAGCGAAAAACGAGATGATAAACAGATCGATGTATAAAAATTCCATATCCGTCAGATTAGATTCGATACTATAAAGGATCATGACCGAGATGAACTGGCAAAGACTGTAGGCCGCCATGTATTTGAAAATACCGAAGCTAGTTACAAGCGCCGCCCTGCCTTCGCGTATGACGTTTAGGACACAAGTAATGTTGGGGTTCTTCGATGTGAAAGGGCTGGCTACCGATGATTCTGCGTCGGATAGTGAGATGCCTGTGTGTGCCGCTTTGAGGGCGCCACAATCGTTGGCACCATCGCCACACATAGCTGTAAAAATAAAACAAATTTTAACAATAATTGTCTACAGCGTGATCCAGTGATAAACCTACTTGGTTATAGACTTTTAAGTCCATAATAGAAGCGGGCTAACAAGGATAGAATAGTTGTACATAATATATAAATATACGAAACTTGGTATTATATTTAATTGCATTAATGATAATATTAACATAGATACAATGATCTACAAAATAATGAAACCCACGTGACCTCTTTTAGGTATGCAACCCAGTTAGCAGCTTGGTAAAACTCAAAAATAAAATTCCTGTACAGATTTTCATGTATATATATATACAGCCTTGGCCAACAGTATTTGCCACCTCCTCTAATTCTTAGAAATGTAACTTCTTTTACTCTACATCAAATATTTTGTATATTATTATTTATCGGCACGCTTAACTGAAAAATCTAAACGATGAATCATATCATAAACACGCCGGAACAAGTCGCAATACGTTTATACTAGTAAACTTGCATTTTGCATATACGTATTTAGTTTATTGCAGACGCTCTAAGTATGCACATTGGTCAATAATCTTTAGATTATAGTGACTTATTTAAAAAAAATTGTATTTTTTTCTTCAAAAATGCCGAAAACGTGTGAATTGAATTTAGCTAAACGTTTAAAAATACAATTACTTTTTGAGGGAGGGAAAAATAAAACAGAAATTGCAAAAATAGTGAAATGTCCTCATAGTACTGTGAGATACACCATAAATCGATATAAAAAAACTGAAAGTCATGAAAACTTAAAAAGAAGTGGAAGAAAACGCATCACAAGTGCGAGAGAAGACCGGAAATTGATATCCATTTCTTTAAAAAAATCGAAAAATAACATCTTTCGAATTGACTACTGACGTATTCGAAAGTATTGGGAAAAATGTTTCTGCTAGAACAATAAGGAGAAGACTTCAAAATGCCCGAGTCAAAGGCTGCAAGGCTAGGAAGAAGCCCTGGCTATCAGACAAAAATAAAAAGAAACGCTTGGTGTATAGAACGTAAAAAATTTACTGAAGAGGATTGGACAAATTTTCTGTGATCGGACGAAGCTAACTTCGAGGTATGTTCATTTTATGAATTTTAGTTTATTAGAAACACATTATAATAACAGAGGAGCAAATAAAATTATTATTAGTTGTCTTTTCGAAGTTTAATGATCTTTGTAATAATTTCAGGTTTTTTGTACCGCAGGTGCAACCTATGTCAGACGCAGAAAATGCGAAGAATACAAGCCAGCATGTGTGGTATCAACTCTAAAATACGAAGGAGGTAGTATCATGGCATGGGGTTGCATGTCGGCACATGGAGTGGGCGAAATCGTAATTTGTGAGGGGCGAATGGATTCGAAAAAGAACATACAAGTACTGGAAACTGCACTAGATTCATCTTTCAATAAATTGTTCGGTGACACCAACATGGATAATGTGTGTTTCCAGCAAGACAACACGCCGTGTCACGAGTGACGATGAAGTGGTTCTCAGATAATAGGGTTGAGCTCCTAGATTGGCCTCCTCAGTCACCGGACCTCAACCCTATTGAACATCTTTGGTCGATACTAAAGCGCAAAATAAGACAGCACTCTATTACATCAAAGGAATCACTAAAAAATATTTTGATTCAGGAGTGGCAGGCTATTACTCCACAAGAATGTCGACGTCTAGTATCTAGTTTACCGAAAAGAATAGCTGCAGTTGTTAAAGCACATGGTTTTTCTACAAAATATTAATTAACTATAATAAATATTTCCATTCTTATGAACTAGTATTATTTATTTAACTTGAATGTAAAATAATTTAAAGTTATTGAGGTTTTATATAGGTGGCAAATATTTTTGGCCAAGGCTGTATATATTGACAGATAAAATTTGATAGGTTAGGTTTTTCGCGTTCCAGACAGAAATGTTAGATATACTTAATTCGTTGCCAACTTATAATTTACGTCATGTTATATTAGAGGTCACGTGGGTTTCGTTACTTTGGAGATTCATTGCACAGTGATTTATTTCATGAACTTACCAACATAATATCCAAGGTTTTGCAATTCCCGTATCAACTGTTGTTTCTGATCCGGAGACATCCTGGCGAAAACGCTCCCTCTAGTGATTAACCTAGGTACTAATTCTGGGTAGTGCTCTCTTACCACAGACCATACCTTTCCGGTTAGTGCAAACCTGATGAAAGAACGAGTTAGAAATAAGCGCAAATCCCTTTTCCTTTTGAAATCCTACCTGTAGTTATTATAGAGAGTTTCAGCCATATTTGGAACGTCATTTTGTACGTTATTAGTAACTATTTGAGACTCCACAGTGTTCAAATTGGGCGTACAGGCCGAATTCGACATTAAACCTAAATCGTTATTAGATCGTTTGGCAGTGGTCATTGTAAAATATAGCTTCGGTAATGAATTCGTCTCCGAATCACAGTCAACAGCTATTACGTTTTGTCCTTGTGCTACTATATCGCAATCCCTGGCTACGCTTAAAGCTGTCAGCATGTTATCGCCGGTAACCATAATCACTTTGATGCTAGCGTCGTTTAGTACCTTTATACAAGGTGTCGTAGCTGCTTTAAGTCTATTCTCCAACACAATCAGGCCTAAGAACTTCAAATCATTCTCGATGGCTTCGCGTCGGACTTTCTGCACTTTCAAATAAGGCATTTCCAATATTTTATGCGCTAAAGCTATGACCCTGTAACCTTCACGAGTATAATTTTCTAAGACATCATGGAAATTGTTTGGGACTGTATTGGGGTCCACGAAATTCAATATCATCTCCGGTGATCCCTTACAATAGTACTCGAAATGTTGTCCGCCTAGCTTTCGGATAATCACTCCCATCCTCTGCAAACTGCTAGAGAAGGGGAATTCGCGTATTGCGCCTATTTGAGTGTCCGAATCTTCCGCGACAAACTCGGAATAGTTGGAGGAGGTTTTGTTGCGATTCCTGGGCGGTTTGAAGACTGTCGGGAAGATCATGTCGAATTTCGTATTGTCTGACATGTCTGTTTCTTCTATAGTCCATTTCGTGCTCTCAAACATCTGCGAAATAAGATAATTCGATAAGGAATAAGGTTCAAGAAAGACGGTTTAAAATTAATTTTATTCACCTTTAAATCGAGTGGATCCCCTGTTATTTCTCTATTTATCACAGTTAGAGAATGACAAGACACCAGTCCGCATACAAATACATTATGCGGCAGAGTTTCAACGTTGGTAACTTGGTTTTGGAACTTGCTTCCTTCGACAGGAACCACACATAATAAATCTAAGCCATCTTCAGTCAGAGTACCCGTCTAAAATGAATTAGAATCAATATTTTAAGCCAGAACAGGTAACGCAGTGAGGGAAATATGTCTTATGCGCCGTCAAAACTACTTTCTAAGTAGTATTTTTTTGTTTTAAAAAATAAATATTTTTGGACGTTATCCTAATGCGCAGTAAATGATAACTAATTTTGTATTCGTTTCTGTTTTAACCAATGCAAGCGCATTGTCGTTAGACTAAGTGATACATACGCGCACTGTCTTGATTTTCAAACTAGTTTAGAAGCTACGGAATATAAGATGTTAAAGTATGTTGATTCGAATATGCGGACATTAAATAGCACTATGAATACAGGATCCGCCTGAAAATCACCGACAAACATTTAGAGCGGTGATTTAATGTCCTGAGTGATTTTTTAAGGAAAAATCGATTCCATTCACAATCGTTATTTCGGTGGCAACAGATGGAGCTTCTGCCATGGCCGGGCGATGTCGTGGGTTTATAAGTCATCTTAAAAGAATTATACCAGAGGTGACTGCAATTCACTGCCATCCACCGACAACACCTAGCAGCGAAAAATTTGAGTGTTAAATTGCACCAACCGCTTCAATTTGTGATTAATGCAGATAACAAAATAAGAAGCAATGCTTTGAATACGCGTTTATTTGCACAATTGTGCGATGAAAATGATGAAGACTTCCAACGATTGCTCTTACATACTGAAGT
>JARFOC010000946.1:594564-616312 GCA_031763485.1 Osmoderma eremita | reverse complement strand
TACGGAATTCTAGCCGCTCCTAAAGAGCTCTTCAGACGAAGCATTCTAAATGGTAGTGATTCGTCACTCCACTACCAAGTCGTAGATAAAATGTCGTATTTAATGCGCGTATAATGCCTCTAATACATTCGGATGATTATAAACACTCGTTTCACTCGTGTTTATAACTTTTTCACCCTCGTGTATTATGATAGGCATTATACACTCATCAAATAATATACTATTAAATAACCGAAAGGAATAATAAACATCTATTACCTATTTTATAGCGTTAGTAATAAATACATTGATGTGTAGGAAATTTGTATGATGAGTCATGCAAAACGGTTATCAAAATGGACGACCCATGTTTCTCTTTTGCCTGGGATATATATAGACATTTGTATAGGCTGACAACCATAGTGGCAGCTACCTTCCCCAACCACAGTATCCATTACACCACCAACATTAAAAGCAAGTGGAAGAGTTTGATAAATGGTGGATTCACCATCGATCCGTCAATGCAAAGAAGAGCAGTACTGACTGATCTATCATAAATCCAGCAATTACGTAGAAACATAACTGATGCCATCATTACCTCGAACCGGTGGATAAAAAAACGCACCCCATGGGATATGCACTGTTGACAACCATCGGAACACGGTTCTGAACGTCGCCAATAGTCGCGGAGAGTGCCACATAGATGTCGCCACAAATAACATAATAAATGGGAAAACGATAGCTATGATAGCTATTAGCATACTGATTATCTCTGACATTAGTGCAATTATAGCCCTCGATTTTGTTCGTTTGGTGTTAAAAAATGAATTGCTGAAGATAGAATTACAATTAACACAAAAGGCGTTATTACAAAACGTCAATAAAAAAAATCACAATTAACGGTCTCTTTTTTTCCAATAATGTAAATATTTCGAAGACTAAGAAATAGGTTATTAAAAAAAGAATTTTTCAATTAAACAAAGCATTTACTAATTATATACAGGATTTTTTAAATGATATCTTGTTCAATTGCCTTGGGTATTATAGTAGTTTGACATGTACGAAATATTTTACGCCCAAGATATTGAATAAAATTAATAACATCTTCAGACGATTCAATAAAATTCATTTGTTTCCTAAAATTTCTTACACCAGAACACGAATGACAGGTGATTTTAAAGATTATGTATCACAGATCATGGATAATGTGGTTATGCAAACATTGAACCACTCGTTCAAGTCAGCGTTTTGTTCGGCTAAAGTTGAACATAATCTTCGGTTCAGTTCAGAGATGAACTTAAACTGAAATAGTGTTATTCTTGTATCAAGAATTACCATAAACCTCCCTTTGTTTGGTTAGTTATTTTGTCTGTGGTTTGGTCACATGAAGCGCCCTCTGTGGAATGTATATTTCATCATTAGAGACACGGTACAAATAAAACGCTATGCTCACGCGTGGCTCACGCTACGGCGCAAAAACCGCGCCAAGTACAAAATTATAGTAACTTCCGTGATGATAAATATAGCACAGCTAAATTTTGTCTATCAATTAACAATGGAAATTTCAGGAACTTGTGATGAACTTTATGTCCTTATGGCTCTTCTTGAAACGAGAATAACTCAATCCATGTATACTTTCTAAATAATTAGTAATTAACTATTTTATTTTATAAAAAAACAGTATTTTAATTTTTTTTTAATTAGTAAATTTTGACATTTTTCGTTCAAGTTCTTTTTTTACAATTGCGAAAACTAATGGTACTATTAATATCTTTCACTCTTATCTACGTTCTAACCTTACTAAGAAAGAAAATTGCTTCTTCAGGAATATAAATATTAATTTGTGATAAATTGATAATCTATCCATGGTTCTTTGGGTTAATAAATTAAACAAGTATTTTTCGTTGGAGAGTGAAGAGCCATCGAAAGCAATAAAGCTCTCTTCTAAAGTGTTTATTGTAACAACTTTTAAGTCAGCTGTAATAAATTACCCAGAGATATAAACTCTTAAAGTAAAACGTGGCTGTAAACTGTGCACTAACATAAACAAATATGGCTATAAGACCGCGTACTATCGTGCGTGTGATTGGCTGCTTTTGATTTGCTCCGTAGTGACGTCATATGTCCGGCCTTGATGAATTTCAGACCCCAAACTTAGCATACCGTATTATGGGTACCAAAGAGAAACCAGTACCAATAAAGATTGATTATGCCAGTTTTTCGATTCCAACTTATTATTGCGTAATTACTACCGGATCATGGATTCTTAACTTACATCACTAGGGTAGCTATCGACCTATCTACATTTTAGAGGTGTTGCGTTCCGCATATAAAAATAACAACAATTTTAAGTTTACTTTCTCCAATTCATAAAACTTCGTACAGAAATTTACCTAATTGCAACAATCAGCTGGTCGCCTATATAAAAGTTTAATGAAAGTAGATTTTTAATAAGCACTTTCATGGGAAAAATAATACAAAAGAATAAATAAGAAATTTATTCTTGCTTTTAGTACAATATACCTTGTAAAATATGAACAACACATAATGATTTCCGGATTACAAAAACCAGCACAAGAGAAATAGAAGCATAAATTTGTTACGAAAGAACACGCTAGATACATGATGTGTGTTTAACACAAGTATGGAAATTATGGTAGTGACTAAATAGCAAGTACTGATAAAGGAAATTCTAGTTCAAAAATAGAAATAAACCACAAATATACAAATGAGATGTATGGCTGTTAGAAATTACTCAACCTTTCTGCACAAAAAAACGTCACTTCCTGTCCAATATTATTACCGAGTATTAAATATTGTCCAGGAATACTTTCAAAATACTTCACTTTGCACAATGTCAATCTATTACACTAATCTCTTCCTTAACAAAGAATTCAACAACTTCTTCCTCTACGTTCTCTTTATCACCATCTAATTCATCAGTATCTGTATCTGAAAAATGAACACGTTACTTGATATTTTCATTAATCGGTTTAATGACTTACTGTTCCTAAGTTCAAGGCGTCGCGGTTTTTGTTTGTTATATTCCGCAATTCTTTCTTGTCTGTATACACTGAATTTTTCCATAAGGGCGGCTCTCTTCTCGATGAGCTCCTTGGAGGCTTTCGATTGTCTCATACGATCTTTACTTTCAAATTGCGGGTAGTACTTCTTCAAGTTCTTCTTGATTTCTTTCTGCTGCTCTTCGCTGAGTAAAGTAGCCGATCTCGGTCGCCATAATAATTGCGCAAACCTATCCAGATTGACGCGCTTTAAGATTTTTCCTTGGAAGGACCAGATCCAGTAACCTAGATAAGAAAACATTGTAAAATTTTAGCTATATTTCTTTCCTTCGGTTTTTTCGTACCTGTATCAACTTGGGTCTTCCACACCGACACTGCGGTTACAACATAACGTCCTGTAGGATCCCATTCTACGTCAGACGTCATGAAGTGATCGGTAGTATTCATAACAAGAAACTCGTTGGTATCTAAGAATTCGAGAGATCCACCGCCATTCGATCCTAAACCAGCTAGAAGTATATACTGGCCATTTGGTGACCAAAATAAGTGATTACACGCTCTCTTTTCAAATTTCTTAAGCAATGTAGGTGCCTGGCCGATTTTCACACCATAAAAGCTCACGCTGATGTTGGGTGACTCTCCGTGAATGAAGGCGAATTTTGTACCAACAGGCTCCCAAGCAAAGGCTTGTATTGGTTCTTTGCACTCAACGCTATCGACCGGTATTTGGCGCTCGCGCATGTGGAATATTTCGAAATTAACGTACATGCCTGAATACTTTGATTCGTTCTTCTCTTTTCTTACTTTGGAATACCTGTCCACTTTAACACATAAATAATCGCCAGATGTTTGCCAGTGAATTTTACAATCAGCTACGTTAAATAAATTCTTGTTTCTTGTTTCAGTTTTATTTGGTATATCTAATAATGTTACTTTGGCAGGTACATCTTTATCTTCAGCTACCCAATAAGCGATTACATTATCAGTCGGCGACCAACTAAAGTCTCTAATTCCCGAGATTTTCAAAGATTTTTTATCTAGTAATCCAAATGAAGGCGTTTCGTAAATAGACAACATGTCAGTGCTCATTTTTGCGAAGAATTTATCATCATGCGACCATCTGAACATAGACGATGCTGAAGGTTCGGGATTAAAAGATCTTTTCTCTAGACCGGTTCTACAAAGCAAAGATGTAGAATTAGTGGTTAGTACAATAAATATATTATCGATATAAAGGTTCTTTTAGAGCTTTAGGATAGATGATAAATATGCTTTTCTTTCGATCCATTCAATAATATTTTGTAATTGTGAATGTTAGAAATAAATTTTGACTGGTCTTTTGTAATTATTCTTCAAGCCTCCAAAATTAAATCACAAAAAAATGTAAAATGAAAATGAATGGGAAAAAAATGATTTCTGTTCTTTTCAAAGCATTGTTTATGAGAATAATCTGTAGTTGTTTGGAAACCAAATTATCGCATGTACTCTGGTATTTTTGGTTTATAAAAATATATTATTTTGAAAATATAAAAATCGGAAACCATGGTACGGACCGGCTTTAGATTTTAATTAAATTATTCTGAACAGAAACTGTTTAGGACTGTTTTGTGCTCGCCGAAAAAGGCAGACAGCAACGGCCGTTAACCGGAGACCCGTTCATACCCAGGACAGTTGACGGGCTACAACCGCCTGCCGAGCCGCGCGCCCGCTTGCTGCCTACCTGCTACCGCACCAGTGCACCAACCGCGGTACCAGAAACGAGAGCATATATAAAGGGCTGGGCGTGGGGCTGGGTATCCGGTGGCCGTGTTTTCGCTTACATACAAAAGACGGTTGCGCCCACCCAACTTCGAATATCAGCCCCACAGCGCGTGTACGGACGTATACATCAAATGTGCACATAGACATAATAACGTCTTACTGAAAGACTTAAATGAGTTGCGATTAAGTGTAAAATATGCACATTTATTTTTACATTTATACATTTGCTTGTATGACTATTTAGTTTGATAATAAACTATTTAAAAACAACCAAATGCCTCTTTTGTGTTCTCTCACCGGCAAATCGTTCTGCAACTAGTAGAACCCAAACAGCAACAACAATAGACATGATTGTAGTTAATATAACATATAAACTCGCATCTAATGCTTGTTTTTGGAAATTTATAACAGTATTTGATAACTTCTACGGCATTTAATCATCTAAATTTATTGTTACAATTACACACAATTATCCTTCCCGTTTCTCTCTTTATTTACTACCTTGACTCATGCATTATCCACGTTTAGCACTTACATTATAACATTAAAATGTGTAGCATACTGAACGAATGTATTTATATAACAAATAAATATTTTGGTGAACAATGTGCTCTACTATATTCCCTGAGCGTATAACTGCAATTCTAACATTATCGTAAAGCAGTAAAATATCAGGGATAGTTAAAAATATTTAGCACATACAAACTAAATAAACTTACCTAATATCCCAAATAATAAGTCTCTTCTGATCGGGATTGTGAATTTCTAGTCCTGGTGAATACGTAACTAAGTATTTTTCACATGGGGAATAATCTATGAACTGGACGAGTGAATGCAAAAATTTCTTGTATTGTGTAAAATTTGGTCCACCCCATAAAGCAATACCCTGCTTATGGAATGTTGACAAATATGTACCTAATGGGGACCATTTAACGTAGGTATGCGTCCAAGTCTATAATTTCAATCAGTATTAATTGTAAACACTTTGGAAAGAGTATTTAAAACAGAAATAACATATTCAAAAAAACAGTAAAAACTAGTAAAACTAATTATTAGTCAAAAAGAAATTCATGGGAAGAGTTCAGGTGCAAAATGGAAGTAAATGGCCAAGGAAACAGCAAGATTATACAGAACTCTAAAATCTATTGAAAATCGTAAAAAAAAGAATCAGTGTCATAGAAGAATGTAAATTTGTTGATAAAAAATCAACAAACAAATTATAGAAGGGTAGCAGGATTATTTTAATACAAATGAAATAGATATATAGAAGTAGGAGCAAATGTTAGCAGATTAGAAATCGATATTGAGGAAGAGATCAATAAAATTACAAATGAAAACCAGAACAAGCATCAAGTAATGATATTGGATAATATTGGAATTATTAAAATTCATGGAGATATCAGAATAAAATATTTTCTCAAAATAATTACTATTGCATGGAAAACAGGAACAATACCGAGGGACTAGACTATTGCAATATTTTCACTAATATTTGACAATGAAAAAAATGTGCTAATTATAGAGCAAGCTTCTTTCTAAGTGTTAGCAGCAAAATATATGAAACTATCCTGGAACATAGACTACGACCAATAGTAAAAAAGAGTTTAGATGAGAACCAATGTGAATTCAGACTCAGCAGAAGAACGACAGATCATATTTTCAACAGTGGCGGCTGGTAATGACGTTTTGGGAGGGCAATAGCTAAGTAGTGGTGCGTGGGACTTCATATAACTTCCATGCTGTTGCAGAGACAGCACGACACTGCATGAATCAGTGCTAACTTAGCCACTGCCCGCCCAAAACGTCAGCACTAGGCGCAGCTGATTTTAAGCCTACGACAAAATGCAAAAATAACCAAGCAGACAGTAACATATATGTGTGGATCTTGAAAATACCTTTGATACTGCCTCAAGAGATATGACCTGAGCAATATTAAAACCTAAGCAAGCAAGCAGAATTCTGAAATCGAGAAAATATTGGAAAAAAGCAATAAGAACGGGAGAGGAATGGAAATGTTAACTCAAAGTAGCAAGGAATTGGGGAAATTTTGCTTCCACACCCCAGCACTGTGAAAGTCAGATGAAGCTGGATTATACTATACTCGTAATTATATTGTAAATATTGCTTTTTAATAACTCTTACCTGACGATCTTCTAGCAAAGTTGGATCAGGTTGCGTATTTTGCCATATTTGCACAGACTGCCCTTGTCCTGGTGCCTTTACAACACAAAATTGATCATATGCATCAGGTTCTAATAGATAATAATGTAAATCAGTTTGTCCTTTATAAGGTTGAGGTTGTGGTGGTTCCCACTTTTCTGGTATTTTTTCGTATTTGGAAAAATCCGTAAATAAATTTACCAGAAATGTATGATGTTTATCTAACTTATGGTTGTTTGTCATTTTAACTGCTTCAACAGCATCGAGGTGAGATGAATATTCTAAGAATATATAACCCTTTGTATGTCCATTTTCATTTAATGGGTAATATTCATTGATAATGTTTCCAAATTTCATAAAAAATTTATTTATAACTGACTTTAATTTTTCTATTCGATCAGGCCCAACCTGTGGGATACCATCGACCACAATAACACTTTCAACACCGTCGGTTTCTTTGGGCTTCTCACGTAAGATATCTCCCACTAAATCTAAAAACAAAACTTATGATTACTCGTCCCATAAAAAATATTATGGCCTTGCTTATTTATGTATTTATTTGTTTTTATTTTAGAAAAGACTCAGTTTCCTCTAAGATACACATAAAAAATACAACTTCAACCACAGGAATATATATTAATAGTCCTAGAGGACAAATTACAGGTTAAAATTATTTGTACCCTGCATATGGTGGACGTGGTCATAGTTTATTCAAACATTATAAATACCTTCATTTGAAATATCGTCCACATATCCCTCTGGGTCACTGAAATTGGGTTCTTCTTCATTAGAAGATGTATCCCCTTCGTTCTTGATATATTCACCATTATGGCTATTTTTATCTTCAACTTTCTTTTTCGCCATCGTAACAGCGTGGTTGGCTACAGGTTAGAACCACGACAAAAAGAGTATACTCCATTTGTCTAAATAAAAGTTCCTAATACCAATGTTACTATCATGTTGGTAATAAAACATGTTGCAATTCCGGAAAATTTAAATTTTAAATCTAATAAGTTATTTAAGTGCTTAAATCTGATGTAATAACTTAGGGTTGCATTACAATAATATACCGATTTTATAATTTGATAAAATATGCTTTACTTTCTTTACAGAAGACTCTGTACAGTATTAATGTTTCAACACTTTATGTCTGTTTTATTATGTTGGCATCGCATCTCTCTATCGTTCATAAAAAATATAATGTTGGTAGGTTGGTACAGCCGAGTGACAGTTGACAGTTGATGAGTATGTAGTTGTTAGCTTTGGTGCTTCTATTTTGTATTTGTGGCTATTACCCTTACTTTAGTTAGTTCACCAATTCCAACAATATGGAGAACAAAAAAACGTTTGCGCAGAAACAGGCAGAACGAATGGCACGATTAAAGAGTTTGCATAATCTTCGCAATGAAGCCCGAAATCACAACCACCAAGAAGTGATAGCAGAAGATGCACGAAGAAAATTACCTGCAAATTACGAAAACAGGAAACGACAGGCTGAGTGGTTATTAAATGATCAAAAAGCCCGAGCTGAAGCTACTGCAAAAGGATTAGACTATGATCGGATCAAGTTATTAAACATATCTGCTACGGAAGCTGAACTCTTGGAGAGAAAAAAAAAGAAAAAGAACCCTGACATGGGTTTTTCAGATTTCGAAGCTGCTACAGAAAGGCAATACAAAAGGTTAATAAGAAATATGGCTCCAAAGGATATGGAAAGATATGAGGAGCAAAAAGAAAAATATGGTGAGTTATTCTATGGAGGCCCTAACACCATTATCCATGGTTTACATGAAGATAGACCAGAGGCTGTTGACAATATGGTGAAAGATTTGGAAGACCAAATTGCTAAGCGTGATAAATATAGTAGAAGAAGGACACATAATGATGACGCTGATATAGATTACATTAATGAAAGGAATGCTAAGTTTAATAAGAAGTTGGATAGATTTTATGGTGAACATACTGCTGAAATTAAGCAGAATTTAGAAAGAGGCACGGCAGTTTAAGTTTTAATTATGTAAATTCATAAAGTGTAATATATACATAATAATATTATAGTTTCTAATTATGTGTTTTCTTTTGCACACTTATAAAGTAAATAAGTAGTAGGAAAAGGATTAAAATTTCATGTGTAACTTACCAATTTTTGATGAATACTGTATTATATATAGATATAAATATTGTGATCATTTAAAATGTGAATTTCTAAGGTTTTAGTAGTGCTACAATAGAAAAAATAAAAATATATATGAGATAAATATACAGAAGTGTATAAATTTTTTTTATAAATTAAGGGACATCAAATATCAAAATAAGCTTTTAATGTATTTCATTTTGAAAATACAGATTATTTAATATGTACATATTTTTTCCCGTAACATATGTTTGTCATATTTTTACATAGCATTTCTTTTTGTATAATCAATTTCTATAAAATAATGTTTTAACTTAAAAAAAGGAAATAAAAATAAAAGTAATTATTTCTTGTTTCATTTGGAGTCTTCAAATTTTCCCATGGTGCTCTTTCATCAGATCACTAAAATAAATATTCACTAGCTAGATGACCCAAGAATGAAGAATTCCTGAAAAATTAAATTAGTTAGATAACACACGGCAATGCTCAAAATGCGTAATCTGACTTGTTTATTTTATTTTATGAATACTACAAAATTCTTGGAATAGCTCAAAACAATCTGTTCAGTTACTTAATCCTATTCAAGCAAAAATCATTTTGCTTTCACAAACTTTTTTACAAATGCACAGGCTGACAAATATCTGGTACCATGCAATTTATTACCGAATCGTGCCGGTTCATTGAGCATGACGAAGTACGTTTTTATACCGAAACCTGAGCGGAGTTCCTACACTAAGGCAAGGGCACACAGGCCGATAACATTGTCCTCATTTACGCTGAAGACCATGGACAAACTGCTTGAGAAGCATATCAGGGAAACTTCCACTGTAGAGAGGTCATTATAGCCCAATCAACATGCATACCAAGCAGGGAAATCTTTCGAAACATCGATGCAACGCTAGCAGCGTTTCTCGTTTAGCAATATTGTGCATGTCGGCAGACAGGGGCTGTTCGCAGGAACGGATCTTACTCCCTCTGCCGTGGAACCTGGTCATTGACGAGCTGCTAGTCTCACTAATCAATGCACAATTCCACACCCAGGGGTATGCAGACGATGTGCTACACTGTGGTAGTGAGACCCATGATTCCCTATGGTTGCCTAATTCGGTAGTCAAAGACAAATCAGAGGCAAACTCTCAAGAATTCAGAGACTGGCATGCCACTGTATTACAACTGTAGTAAGCACAGCGATTGCAGCTACGGAGACCATGCTAAACCTACCCCTCTTGATATTTATATCAGAATGAGAGCACATAGGCTGACATGCAATGGTAGTAGAAAACATGGCAATATCGTATGACATACAAAAATAACAAGGGTTATTGAAAATTCCCTCTCAGGTAAGAGCCGCGACTCGATCATACCTAAACTCTCCAACAAACCCTTCGAAGTTATGATAGACTGGGAGGATGGAGAGAAAGACTGAAACGAGTATCACCGCAGACCAGTATCTGGCACACAGACGAATCGAAAACGAGCACAGGTTCGGGGGTGAAGAAATGCGGAGCGGACCCGAAGCGCAGATTAAGCCTACCCCTGGGAAAGTACGCCTCTGTGCATCAAACTGATGCACAGATACATCTTTGTATTGCAAACATCAGAATGTATGTTTGCAATACAAATTTATGCTAGGAAATGTGTACAGCAGGAGCCACAAAGTAAAGGCATTGGAATCTTTTTGGATAACTTCCAGGCTGGTATGGGGCTATCAGTACCTGACGAAATACAACAGTTAAGCTGTATAGTCAGGCATCACCTATTGATAATATAAGAAAGTGGTAAGAGATTAAGAAAGCTGTTTGGATGGTAGTTTCTTAATGTATGAGATAAAGATTACGAAACAGTTTGTAGCTGATACATTTTGTAGAAACAAATTTATAGTGAAGTCGCAAAGATAGGATACATTCCTTACACGCATTACTGATGAGTTGGATGGTAATGGATTTGGAAACTGGTGAGAAAGAAGTCGTGAAAATAGATGAAGAACTAAGATCAAAATTGAAAGAGAAAATATAAAATCGTTTATACACAGATACAACGTAGCTTTAAATATCGCAAACTCTTTATACTTCCCTAAAGTTATACGACGTGAGACGTCAGTGAGGTGTTTCATGAACGCGGGAACTGACAGGAGGGCGTCAATGCAATACAAAGACGTTACTAAGAAAATAAGGGTTGCAGCTATGAAAGGAAAAAAAAACAGATTTATGTTGAGGGAAAAAACATTTTTGGAAAAGATAACTTCACAAGCAAACAAAATTCATGGTGCACAATTTACAAATTAGCAGCCACCAAGACAAAGCAAAGCTTTATGCTCATAAACAAAATAAGTGAAAATATAGATACACGTAGTGCACTTGAATGAATGATGGAAAAACACACCCTATGATAATGAATATCACAGGGGCATAAGAGATGATCAGTTAATACAATACAATAAATTCAAATAATCATGAATTCTAAGAGTCCCTGGAGAATTAATCAATGGAAGATACTACACTTTTCAAAAGAATGGAAAACATCCATTATAGTACCGACAAGAAAAGCAAGGAAAAATTCAAGATCAACACAACGCTATTGTGATTACGTTAGTAAACTCAAACTGGTAGTATATACTTATATCATTTTGCAACTTAACTAGATAATTACAATAAATTTAATGTGTTAATATAATATAACACTAACATCAATTATTATTTCAGAACAAATAACTCAAACCACACAACACATAATCCCTTACGCCTTGATATTCTGGGTGTAACGTGTATGTGAATATTATCACCTGGTGCTGCCGATACTAAAAAAGAAAACAATGTGATGAGTACAAAAAAACAAAATTGGTGATTATCATAAGAAATAACTTTATTAAAAATATTTAATTATATAACATCTTACATCGAACTGTAGTAGATTTATTTTGCGTAATAATAATGTTAGATTTTAAATAATAACAATACATTTATCTATGTGTACATACAGATATTTTAAAAATCTATATAATAACCAATAAAATCCAATCACAGTATGAAGGAATTTTTTAATTGCTTTAAAATGTGATGAAATAAAAAACTTCTTGTGACTATTAACACAAAATTGACATACAAGGTAGGTACCTACAGTATATGCAAAAAACTAAAACTGCCAATAATTATTCTATTTTTTGTAAAAACGTTCAGTCTAGTTCAGTCAGACGAACATAGTACAACAAGAAGTGATGTATTGTGTACAGACATTTGGAAGACTCATTATATTTCTTATTATAAAAGCATGCCAAATTGTTTCATTAATGCAAACATCAAAATATCAATTGAAAAGAAGTTTTAAATTTCAGACATGTGGGCACCTAGTAATCAACCCCACATAATATTTAACATCAGTAAATGCATATACCGCCTGGAAGGTTACAAGCTGGTTATAGGAATTCGTGCATAGCATGGGATACACATAAGAGTTCCGTTAGCTGAGGAGTCGCAAAAACAAAAAATATGAGCGCTGCTGTGCTTCGCATAAGTATATGCGCTGGAGATGGAAGAACAACACAGAGAGGTTGGGCCTGTCAGATATAATTGTTAGTCGCTTGTAATTTATCAGAGAGTGTATATACTCAATTCTTTCATTACGTCAAATCATAGCCAACGAGAATATACTGAGTCGCCTTATTATAGTCGATTACCTAAATCATATAGTTTCCTATAACCAGATCCATCACTTCCGTACTGTACATACAAAATAACCATTTTAATAAGTTCCATATCATTAATTAGCGATTCCTAACTGTTGCAATAAATGGACAGGTAACCGTAATGAAAATAAAAGAGAAAAGATTTAAGATGTATTTTCAATATATCATAAGTTTTTTTTAGTTATTGCAAAGTTATGACCGGTGTGATGCGTCGATTTGACTAGAGCCGGATGTGTTTGAATTAATACTACCATTTGGTACAAAATTTCTATTATAACCAAACGGGTTATATACTTGAGATGGAATAACCGATGTTGAGCCAGGTCCCACAATCGGTGAATTGTACAAAATATGAGGTGGATTTAAATACGAATTCGTTAAATTGTTATAAACCGGGGTGGAATTAGGTATTCTTGGACTTAGGGAGATGCTAGCGGGGCAACTGTATTGATTTACGAATGGATTTGGTCTGACCGAATTGTAGGGGTTATAACCGGCACTGTACTGTGTGTGAAATTGTCTGTTTGGTCCATAATTAGGAAGGTAGTTGTTATTGTTGTTATTAAGGCCTTGGAAATTATTCACATGCTCGGCCCCCGGGAGCAGTTGCTGGTCCTGTTTCTTACCGTGAAGGATCCTTGGCATCTCGCATTGTTCACATCTGTCTAATAAAGGATGATTTTGGAATGTACACATGTGGCAATTCCACTTGGGGCCTTCGTTTTCTGAATTCACCGGTTGAGGTGGGTGTAAGAAAGTTCTCTGCCTGTGGTTCGTGGTTATGTGTTCTGTTGGAAAGCCTAAACTCAGGGGTCTCTGCCCCGTGTATATATTGTCGTAAAATATCGCTCTAGTTTCTCCCAAAGGTAATGCTGAAAAATAAAACTGACATTAACACATATGTATGCATAAAACAACTGTCTTTATAGAATGATCAGTTATCTATTAGTAACGATGTATGTTAACGGAACATTTAAATCCTTTTACAAAGTAGGTACATATAATAAATAAACATATTTTAGAAGTATGTAGAGATTAGTCTCTGTTTCATTTTAGTACCATACACAAGCAGTTAAATAATCAACAAATCTATGATTTTTAATAATCAAAATAATCAATCGGATAAGATGCCACGGTCTTAAGGTGCAAACAATAAAATTATTTTGCAGCAATTCTTTTAGGGTTGGTACAGAGATAATCAAAATAAAATCCGTAAACATTCAAGGCGCGATAATAATAAGTACAAGTTATAACAAACGCAAATGCTCCCTATCGTAGCTAGGCACGAGAAAAACATTAGGAACACTTTTGATAAAACAGAAGAAGTCACAAAAGGTGGACTTTAAATAAACAGAAAAGAAAAAAGGGCTATGTATAGGAGGATAAAGATAAGACGGCATCATATGAGGAGTATTAATTGAAAACCAGATATGTTCACTTACTAAAAATGTCTTTTCTTAATTTTGTGCTCTATTAAAATATCTATGATTTACTGTATCAGAATCACACGAATAGTTTTTCAGGTGAGCAAGTCTGGTTTTCAATAAGTACTCTTCATATATGTAAAGTCAACACCTACAATCCATATAAGTTGTTAGGTACAGTAGCAAACATGAAAAATGCGAGATAAAGGTAAATTGAACAAAGGATCCAAGGGAAGAATGAAACATTATATTTGTAAAGATAACCTGAGCAACAACAAAATTTCTACACAACATCTGCTATACGATAAGATCTACAGTAACATATACGATCAAAACTACAACTTCTACCAAAGAAGACAAGTTAAATATCTCCATAGAGAAAGTCATAACAAAAATAGAAAAAATGAAACGGCAAAGAAAACCGAAAAACACATGGAAAAAAACAAATCACAAATGATACTTGAAATAACTTGGGATACTGTTACAGGTCACCGAAGACATTTACAGAAAAAGTGGTATGAAACACGAATAACAATAGACAAGACATTAATGGTCTTTGCACCTCCTTACAGATACTGCTGACTACCGACACGCCAGAAGCCCTCGAGAACATAAAACTAATAACGGGCACAACTAATAATACACGCATTAAGACGAGGAGAATTTCATATCATATACATACAGCGTGTGTAAAATTGGCGTAAAAAGTACACCCCTTGTTTTGACTTCAAAGTTTGTTTTTATCTTAACTTTCCCGAAAAACATATTTGAACAGTAAGTTTGTATTCTAATCTGATTTCAACATCTATGATGAAACAATACTGTAAAATTTTTACAATTATGTATTTAATTATACTTTCGTGTGATAATTTTGTGTAACCCCTGTTTTCTCCGTGATTATTAAAACAATGCTGTATAACAAATTTAGACAGTTAATAACATATATATATATAAGAAAACCATAATGAAACATTACTCGTCAGTGATTGTGGCTACAAATATATACATTAGCCATTACGATAATGGTGTAAGTGATAGAATACTTATATTTTTAAATTACATTACAGTATTTCTTGGAAACGTTATCCAAATAATAAATAATTTTTAAATAAATATGTATATATATATCTACAACGACAATCAATGGTAAGTAATGTTTCGTTATCGTTCCTTTTTTTGCATCTTTGTTATTAACTGTCTAAATTTGCTATACAGCACCGTTTTCTACATAAAACCGACTATTTGTGGAAAATAGAAATAATTTTTTTTTAAATGAGGGATATGGGTGCCCGATCTCCCGTTATTAATTTTTCCAGCAAATAATTCGCGCCATCCTTGGGATTATGTAAAGAAAATAATTTGAGTATTCTATAAAAAAATAAGATATTTGTTAGTTTCCGAGATATAGAAAAACTTAAAAATCGTTCAAATCTTTGGAAGGGGGGTTGTACCCCGAAATCGGGGATTGGGCAGAAAAAGAAAATGGTGTTATTCTTATAGTAAAGTAAGCGTGTTTTTTTTTTAGACTATTTCCGCCACTGTCTTTTATTATTTTATACATTTTATTTTACATATAATTATTTAAGAAACAAATGTCTTAGTTACTTTACTGGGCTCAATAGATGAATGTATGGAAAAAAAACTTGCTTTAATAAATATATAAGAATGACGAGTAAGAAACAAAGTTATTGGGGGCTTATGGAAACATTTTTGTTTCTAATAACTTTTACAAGCTCTTTATAACCGTATTTGAGAAACCTACCTGTACCACATTGGCTGTCTACGTCTATGGTTAACTTTTTGCATTCCTCTTGTAACTCTTTAATTTCTTTCTGAAGGTGCTTTTCTTTCTCCACTTCGTTTTCCGTATTTTCCAAATCCGCCACTTCTTTCTGCATCGCTACCAATCTACATTTTTCAGTTCTAAGCTCGATCTTCAGCTTATTTATCCGTATTTGTTGTTCGTTAGTTACTGCTGTATTAAAAAGACATATAATCAATCAGGATTATTACATCTAGAAATAAAAATAAATAAATAAAACATCCAACGACCGAAAATAAAACGTGTATATTATTACATAAAACATTATATTTTTAACCTTGAACAATTATCATTTCTAATCACCAAGAACTATCATCTTCATTTATAATTTGTGCTAAATTCTGTATACATAATCCGTATGTATACGAAGAAATTTTTGATCATCTAACATTCATATTGCAATTATTTTACTTCGGTCAATAAAAAACGCGAAATCGAGAGGAGGAGAAATAGGGAAACGTATATTCTTTAGTTTCAGTCACAAAAATTTATTCACCTGTGCTGGATTTAACTTTTCGTATAAAGAAATATATGATTTTGTAACTTTGGAAAAGAGCCACGAGAGTCAAACATATTGCAAAACCATGCTTCGAACTTTCACACAATGAGGAGATAATTACAAACATAATTATAGAAATGGGATCATAAAATTATTTTCCTTTTAAAAGAACTTGCATTAAACGATAGAGAATAGAATATGTATGCATATATATATATATATATATATATATATATATAGAAAGTTAGCCAAGAAGACGAATTTGGCGTTTGTACTAAACGTGGATCACAGTTGCCTATCAAAACAATCCAGCCATCAGGTGTTAGGCAGTAGAGTACTGGAAAGTATTTTTAACTCGTACGCCAACGCATTCATCGTGTTATTTTGGCAGAGACAAGGCCATCTAATACTGCTGCTACATCTGCCTTTATTACATCGATTCAATAAGATGTTTTATGGGTATATCAATAGTTAGTTACGAAACAGTTAAGCAATTATTTTTATTGTATAGCTAAGAATCGTTTAAAAATAAAGGAAGTGCCACAAGTAAAAGCCTTATATTATATAAGTCTTATATTTACACACACATTTTATCAAAATTTAAAAAGGCCTCCTAAGAAAATTCTGGAAAAATAATACCTTAATTTTAATAATAACAATATATATTTGGTGCTCAACAGAATCTAGAAAATTCCAATTACTGGAAATAAAAAATATACAAATACAATGTGAGTTATATTACAATCAACCATTAACCCAGTAGCAAGTTATGTAGCTTCAAGACAACAATAATAATAATAATAAATCAATATAAAAGAAATCAAGGTTAATGTGAAAATAAGTTCGTACGGGTGATGTTTCTGATATATTTCAGAAACGACAGTTTCGTGTTATTCAAGTTGTGCAAGTGAATAGCACTTATCACTAACAATTCTATTGCAATTCTTCGGAAAAAAGTAAATAGAACGTGGTAGATGGCCTAGTAGGGAACTGAGGTACCAAGAAGCTACACTGACAATGACCGAAAAGTTCTGAACAATCAACGATATTCTTGACCAGATTATACGAAACAGACCCGAATATATACCCGACGGAAGAAAGAAATAGCAAATCGAAACGGAATAGTAACAAAGTGTGATCACAGTTGCTGGGTGGATAAAAGAACTTGAAACTTGAAACCACCAATTTTGTGAAAGCACGTTAAAAGCTTACAGTAAATCTAATGTGAATATAGAAACCAGTTGTGTCGTTTTTTGGACATACGAGGTGTGTAAATTAAGTAATGATAATGACAACATAGCGTTTGATATGGCAACACGGGAAGCACGGGAGATGGAGGGGCGACAAGTGGACATTGTAAAGTTGTAATACCCGTTCAGTGCAAGTTTGAACTCGATCAAGTCATTTGGTTGTTCGTTGTCGTTTTTCCCGTGAACCCGGTTTTCGTAGTGCGTTATACAAATGAAAGACTGCGAGGAAAAGTGGATATTGTACTCAGATTCTAAGCGTCCGTATCATTGGTTATGGCCTATTGATTCGGACCCACGTACTCTCAAAGCTTCCTTGCACCCAAACAAGATTTTATTGTGCGTTTGGTGAACAAAAGGAATTGCTGAGTTTTTGGAAAGGGGTCAAACCATGAACTACTTGTATTGTGAACAGCTTCAGCGGGTACAAGCAAGACTCATCCAAAAGTGACGCGGGAGAAAATTTCTGAATTTGGCGGGGAAACGTTAGCACATCCTCTATATTCTCCCGACATTTCGCCGAGTGATTACCACCTTGACAACTATCATACAAAAATTGGTGTCACGTTGGGAAAGGATCATTGAGTGTGGTGGTAATTATTTCCAGAAATAATAGTGTATTATTGTTTCTTAAAAAATACAGTAGAAGCCGGTTAATGTGATCACGGATAATGCTATTAATCGGCTAATGTTATCAATTATAGGAAGTTCGGATCGTTTATATAGCAACTAACGGCAAAAGAATCTATTACTATAACCGAAAACATCGGTTTATGTTATCGGTTTCCTGACAATAAGATCTCCCATTTTTATTTTAAAAATGTCCAAATCTGGAATGGAAGGCCATTGGCACTAATGTTAGTGTTGCTGAACCACACTGAAATTGATGCTGCTAACGTACACGATATTGAATTGAATCCCACAAATTCCAACAAATCTAGAAATGAGACAAGCAGTAGAAATACTGCGACGCAGTTTGCAAGCACTAAGCACTGATTTTGCTGTGCATTATAAGTACAAGCTTTTATGAATGATATACTCAAATCAAGACAATCGACAATGGATGAATTTATTAACAATTACTTTGTTGTATGTATGATATTGAACATATAAGTTTCTAATATTCTAATTTTATAAAATCTGGATTCTAAATGTCTAGTACCTTCATAGACTTTGGTAGTTGTTACTGCTACACATGCAGGTATTTTTTTGTAACTGATATCAATTTTATGCATCTAGCACCAGAAGTTGGTAGATAGATCAAATCAGTTCAAGACGACTAAAATACACAAGAACTATAAAACGAGAAACAGTAAACTATTAGAGGACAAAGGATTTTGGTTGGTATAACAGGGTAAAAGGTGGGGACAAGTGATTTTAAAATATCAGAATCTATTATATTCAAGATTTAAATAATAGGACAAAGAATAAAATATAAACAACCTAAATACTTTAATTGTCTACTTGAAAATGGAAGTAGTAGATCTTTAAATTTTGTATGTTTTCAACTTGATTCAACTGTCTTTATCAAATATCCCTATTTTGTTTGAAACTTGCAAAAATTATAGCTTTATTCCAATATTAAAAAGGAAGACCTCCACGATCAGAGTCCATATGTCTATTCCAGCGTAATTGTACTACTTATAAGTGCAAGGTACATTATTCCTAGATATAGCAAAATATGTGACTTGAATTTAATTTTTGGCGTAAGTTTTTTCATATTAAAATCACATTGCATTAACATAAATGTAAGTTTATAAATACTGTTACCAATTCACCTACTCAACAGTAACTATTTATAATTAGTTATAAAAAATACAAGAGCTATAAATAGCCCTAAATTAAAAAAAAAACTCGTTCTCTTTGTGGTTGAAGTAACCTTGAGTTAATTAATTGAACAATTTGAGATAAAGTGACGTGGAGTTTGAAGATTTTGTTTCGTAACATACGTAATCCTTACATATTATCATATTTTTTGTCATACCATAAACGGCATGAATCAATTTATAATAACTAATATGAATCATACATTGTGTTAAAAAAACTAACATTTGAGCTACGGAGGTTTTTTGTTTATTATGTACACAAATAATTCTCTTCCTGGCTTAGCAATACCGACAAAGGAAAATCGTATGAGGATCAAGGTTTAGTTGCAACTTCAAGTTGCATGGCACATTGGTTCTAAGTGTAGGCATTCATTAAGATTTCTTAAATAAATTATTTTTGTTCATATATAACCTGGTACAGGTTCTATTTTCTATTTGGGCAACCACATTCGCCTGTCGTGTAAAAATAATTGTAGGTTTCTATTTCAGTCGCACTGCTAATGTCAATCGTCTGGCCAGAAATAAAAATTTAAACTGATTGCTGCTACCGAAGCTGTTGTTACACAAATTAGCCTCACAATGCATCTCCATTCACTAGTCGCGTAATGATGCAAAGTTCTTATTGTTTTAGTAACATATTAATTTAACACTAAAAGGAAGAAGTATAGTGACAGAAAACATGTAAAATGATCTACAATGTTAACGATTGTAGTTTTTTATCCCCTTTATTTTAAACTTTCCTTTTAGCGATACAGATGGCACTGAACCAAGTTTCGTGCCGTTCATAATTAATAATGTAAGGAAACTCGTGTTGTTTCAATACAATTCATATTTCTACCTTTCTAACGTCCAGACTGTCTACATTCTATGCACTCACAGACACGTGTGTCTTCCTCAAGTAGGATCTCTGGTAAAGGTAAATCTTGCTCTTCACCAAATCAACAGTGGAATAACACTACGATACTTACATAGCCGTCATGGATGATATAGCAAGAAAAGCAATTAATTGCAGTTA
Source organism: Osmoderma eremita (assembly GCA_031763485.1). NCBI lineage: Eukaryota > Metazoa > Arthropoda > Insecta > Coleoptera > Scarabaeidae > Osmoderma > Osmoderma eremita. The sequence continues at coordinate 595,740 of JARFOC010000946.1, read as the reverse complement.
GAAAAGAAATCCTAAGTCAATTTGGGATTGAAATAAATGAAGGAAAATCCTTTAATTTTGATTGTATCAAAACAAGAAGATGTGAATCTGAACATACATATATAGGCAGAGTATAAACGTTACGAAAAATTTGAAATACTTGGGAGCAATTGTAGATACCAAAGATAAAATAGAAGGTGGGGACAACAGGGTAAAAGGAACAACAAAACTTTTTGATGCCTTAAAAATAGTACTCTTAAAGGGTCATGTTTCCAAACGAACCAAGGTCAAAATTTATAGAACCGTTCATTTTCCTAAATAATATATGGACGCTGCAAAATTTATTCATAATAACACCAAGACCTAATAATAAATGGCCGCAAACCCCTTATACAAAAAGATAGAGATATACAAACATGTAGTCCATAAAGGCAATACTTCTCTTAGAAGGTAAACTGTACTATAAGAAAATCCTGTCAAAGAAATCTGGGAAGCAAGATGGGTTGGGAGCAACATGTAAGACTAATGAAATCTTGGAATTGTAAGCTGTAATTAACCGTAGCTGGAACGAAGCTCGTAGCAAGGCCAAGAACAGAAGAGCTTGGAAAGATTTTGCACAGCAAAACAGGAAAGTGATGTGAGGTTCTAGAACTTCCCTAAATTGTGGTTTAAACATTGTAGTTATATGCAGCCGTTGTTCAGCATTCTTGAAGTAGTGCTACAGATTTACAGTAACACTACTCCAAGAATGATGAACAACGCCTGCATATAACTACAATGTTTAAACCACAATTTAGACAAGTTCTAAAACCCCACATCAATTTTCTGTTTGATTGCGCGTGGTAGTAAGTACACATATGTGGAGAGAAGTTGTTAAATTTAAAAGAAATTATACATTACAACATCGAAGAAAAACCAGTAAGTGTGCCAAAAATGTACATAAGCTTATTGGGTTGCGGAAATCGTTTCTGCATCATGGTAATCGATAGAAACACGTCGCAATCCAACAGTAGAAGACACAAGACAAAGGTTTTGTTCAAAGGTAGAATCCAAATTTGAGGTCTCGAGCAAAGGAGCCAAAGATCTTATACAACTGGTGGATAGCGCGTGCGGCGTTGACGCTGTCGTCAATGTTAGAGAGAGACAGAATATGCGGATCACGTGACATGTGGCAAAAGCGCGCCAATTGTCCGGGCT
>JARFOC010000946.1:566113-576344 GCA_031763485.1 Osmoderma eremita | reverse complement strand
CCGAAATACGTATTCAGAGTTCTTTACTCAACAAGGTGGTAAGGGGTATTTTTAACTTAAATTTATTTTAAGCCACCTCATCCTATTCCTAACCTACATTAATCGATATTGTACTTTGTGCTATGGACAGTCGAAAATATACCTAAATTTTAGCATCCCTAAAATAAAATCAACATATTTAAAACAAATGTAAGTTACTTTCGGTGTGACGTAATGACAAATAGTTGTTGTTATAACTTTTTCAAACTTTTCCGGCTTCGAATTTTAAATATTTACTTTGTTTCTAAGATATTTAAGTTTATAACTTTAAGGTATGCAGCCTGTATACTTGAATGTTTTACAAATCTAGATTGCAATTATTATCATATTGTATAATTCTTTTTCGATACTTCAAATGCATTTGATAAGTATTTTTGCTATTTTAAGTGCTATTTGACGCAAATCAATATTGGGTACGCTAATTAAACTGGTTGTTATAAGTTTGGATTGAAAATTAAAAAAAAAATTTAAATACTATTTCCACATACATTATACCATCACCTTAAGTATATATAAAAAATATTATGCTATTCTTTATGATAGATAAAAGATAACACGCCATACAAAAATGCGGCTCACAGTAAAATTAGTAATGTATGTTCGTTTTCTAATATAACCAAAATATTTTAGCTGAACTGCATTTTATAATGATGAAGAAACTATCAAATATATTTACTAAAATCTACTAATTGAAGTAGTAAAATCATAAAAAATTATTACGAAACAAACTTACAACAGCTAATTTAATTTCAAGTACAATCTATTTGCCTGTAACTACATACGTGTTGATCGATTTCTAGTAAAATTAGATACGAACTTTGGACGGAGTGACAAACGGTAGAGCCCAATTTCTCCAAACATGATATACGTCACGTACAAACATACATACAAAAACAAAAGAAACTCAGCTCTGCATAAACATTCTAAAAGTACTAATACAAACACATGGACACCAAAGTTTGGACATCGGCACAACCTCGGGTTAAAAAGACATTTTTGAAATTACCCTTTCACAGAATAACGAAAGGAATTACCTAGGTTGTAAAAGATGGAAACATAGCATTTATTATAAATCGTGGAAGACACTACGTAACCTTTTACGAAATCACAAAATAAACTGGAAAAGAAACCAAAGCCCCGAATTTAGAAAATTATATCTAGTTTGTAAAAAGCCCCATATCGGTCGAACAAAGAGGATAATAAAAACCAAATTCAGAGAACATATCGCTCGTTATTGATACGGGAGAGAAAATTCGTCTAGTGTTGCAGAATATATCCAACAAGTATAAATGTTGATAATTTAAAATTGACGAAATCGGTAACAACGCGCAGAATAGATGTCTACGAATCTATATACATTAACAAAACAAAAACCTTTTTAATCGAGAAGGATCAATCAGTTAATTCAAAAAATGATTACACTGGTCCACAAAATTTCAGATTTATTTCGTCCCACGAGGTAGAGTGGGTGAACTTGGTAGTACTTTTTACACTTGTTTCATATCTGTTTTCAGAATTTTTCTATCAGGCGGAGTTTCAGAGTGACAAAGCAATGAATTTTTGTGAAAGGATATATTATGTGTATAAATCATGAAAAAAGGCGTACAAAGTGATATATTTACTTGGAAAATGTGCTGATATATAACTTTCGCCTGTACTTTGCATCAGAAACATCTCTCTGCAGCGTCCAGCAATAGTCTGCCAACATACCAGGGCTCCATTTGCCTTGGTATAATCAGCACTTTCATCGTCGCTTAGTGGCATGTTTTGTGGAAGTTTAGGCACAGATAATTCCGGACTGTGAGGTACTGGTATCAGTGCAGATGGAATATTAGGATATTTTAGGGTATGTTTGGATTTAGAAGTCATACCACTTATATTTGTTAGACAAAAATAGCAATCAGCAATATGATCTGATGGTTCCTTCCAAATCATAGGAATGGCAAAAGGCATATGTAAGAAGGCTGGCGCACGTAACACACCAAATATGGGGAGCCCAGCTTTTGTCTTCATCACCTACTTTACAAATAAAATACTGCTCATAGCACTTTTAAGGTGAGGTGTGAAAGACCGTTTTTGATATTTAAATGTCAATTCGCCGCAAATGTAGCAAAAAGAGTTCGGGTGGCACATTTCCTTGGCATTTTTACAGGTGATCAAATGTTCGCGGTTTCACTACAATAGCTTGAAAACGCACCACAACGCAACACTCTTTAAAACGTTAACAACGTCAGCGTATATGTTCATTCACCGAGCTCTAGCCGTCAATTGAAATAACAAGAGATGCTATCTAGGAATGGGAAATGCATGTCTTAACACGTCAAGACATCTCCTCGTATACTACATATCTAAGCATGCATATTTTAGGTGAATAGCGAATATCCTGGAACATGAAAACTAGGTGCGATGGAGAAATTCTGAAAACATATTTGATTTCAGCATGTAAAAGTATATAGGAAACAGGCATTTTTGTGCTTGGGACAAAAATCTTGTTAACCAGTGTTATTACTCGTTATATTATGCTTCTTTATTAAGAGTTATTGTTTTTTTTTTATTTACAAGTTTAGAACAATTGTTAGCTCGCTACATCGTTTTTGTTTTATAGCCTCTCTTAGAAGTAATTTATTTGGTTATAACACAAGAAAACACTTTGTAGAATCTTTGTTTATTTTCACAAAATAATTTTTTTGAATTCTATTATGATTATAGGTAAAATAATGTGTTAACTGCTATAGTACGCAATTACAAGGCTAAAGATTCTCTCATGAATGTCATTCAAGTTTCATAACAGCTCGTTACCGCGCTCAAATTGGTATAAGAAAAAAAAAGAAGAAAATATATATATATATATGTAGTGATTCTAACGTCATATATAACTTGGCAACTACATCAAGATTTAAACAGGTGTTCTAATGTCATAAGCAAGGTGCTCCAAAAGTTGGCACTTATTATAAACAGTAATTTTTCAAAATTTAACATAAAGGAAACTACATATAGTATTTACGAAATTGGTCACTTATAAACGAGCGAGTAACAACAATTGAGACACCGTCCTACTAATATTGGCGAACAAGTGGCGCATTTGTTTTTTTACTGCGGCAAAATCTAAGTAAATATACTTGTTAAATATTTGAATATTCTTTAGCAGGACCGTCAGGCTTGACAAACTATACAAAAAAACAATTTGGGAAATCGTGGCTATTTCTCCGGTTGGTAGTAACACTAAACTTCACAGATGCACCTAATACTGATACCCAGTTGGTGTATTTTCAATCACGTGTCCGTTCGCACGATATGATAAAACAGACAATGTAACTATGTAAATACAACATGAATGCTGTTGGGTATCAGCTTGAGCGATAGATAAACAACATTCCAGGAATAACCAAAATAAGTACTCCTATATTTTTAAGATTGCAATACATAAATGTTTATTATTATGTTATCAGTCCTCCGTGAAATACAATACGTCTCTTAAAATTTTAATATTTGTTAAAATTAATAAAAATGTTATATTTATATGGGTGTAGTAATTCCTATTAATAATGTTGCCGTATTTAATCTATGGATTTAAATTAAGGGAAATGTAATTAAGTGTACAGGGAGACCTCTCGAAAACACACACCGTTCGTTTCACAACTTTTGTCCGAATAAGAGGATTGGATTATCTGTTGAAGGAAATTTTATTGAAAAAATTAAAACTCGGATAACCCACATATGTATTTGTGGTATAATAACAAACTAATACGTAAATGAAAGTGTAAAGTACATTGCAGTTCCAATTAATGTAAAGTATTAAGATCTCAACAATTCTATCAAGGGAATTTTGAAATGTTTTTTGACAAGTCAGTTTACATATGTTGAATCTTATTTGTTCGGCAATTTCTTTTACTTTAGAACGTACCATGAATCCGAGGCCATGTGGAGGCTTGGAAAGAGTTCGAAGATACTTGCGGCAGAGATGTTCTGACTGCTTTGAAATGCAGGAGGGGCACTTTGAACATCTCGTTTGACTGTTTGCCTTTGTTGTTTGTGCATATTAAAAAGGTTGCGCTAATGAAGAATGTTTCCCATCCCTAAACCGTCCATTTGCGGACCTTTTCGCATATTTTGTGCTATACTATGCTTCCCCCCTCCCCCCCCAAGTTTGTGACACATTTTTCTGACACGTATATTACTTATATTATTTCGGCCTGGTTTATAGACGTTGGCCCAAAACTCAGTTCACCATTACCATTTTTCTACTATATTTCAATTTTGATTTTGAGAATTTTCCGAAAATTTAATGTTTGTTGATTTTAATACAAATCGGTAAACTGACTTTTGAACTACCGTGCATTTCGTAACACTACTAAAAACAACCGAGTTCAGACACGGATATATCCGCAATTTTGCGATCCGTATACGCATGTCTAATAGTAAAAACTATCCTCATCCGCAAGAATTCTGCGGATATCCGCCAATTATCCGCGGATATGCAGGGCTCTAACTATTGTTCCTAACAAAGAAACGCCCCTGTTACTAACTTTAATGAACCATTCATAACATATTTTCACTTAATTTTCTTTTCTAATGGATATGAACATTCGAATGGCATACGTTTGATGCATGCAAAGGTTAATTTCCAGATGTTTGAGTATATACTATAATTTATTTCTGAACATTTATTGTATGTGTAAACTTTTATGCGTCCGTCATTGACTGTTGGCGCAAATTGAGCAACTCTACCCATAAAAACTCTTAAAATGGTGAATTCCTAATTTTTTTTGTCAGGGGAAAATGCTTTAAGCACTCCAAGTGCTTAGTCGTTGGCAACTTAGTTGTGTGGGACTGTGAATAAAGCCTACCCACTAAAAACCCCTCAAAACCCTCTCCGGTGTCTGGAACCATTTGCTTAAAATATAACGTCAGATACAATCGGCTGCCTACATTGTCTCGACCGTTTCTGCCCTACATCTGCTGTTTTTGCCTATTCAGTTCGTCATACTCTTTCGTGTGCATGATTTCCCTGATCATTTCATGTATAGCCAGTTGTCAGCGGATTCTAACATTAACGGAATTAGCGTGTCCGGTGTTATTTCGCCTCCAATCTTTACAGTTATCCTTCTTGTTTCTTTCCATCTATCGCACTCGAAAACTGTATGTTCGGCTGTATAGACCTTACCGCAATACACACAGCTATCCTCCACATCTTTTCCTATACTTTTGGCAAACGCTCGAAAACATCCATGTGCCGTCAAGGCCTGGGCCAGGTAGTAATCGACGTTTCGGTGTTCAAATTTTATCCAGGCCCTAAGGTCTCGAATCAGGCACTTCGTCCATTGAGCTTTCTCTTCCTCCTTTTCCCATCTACCCTGCCATTCCGTCAAGGTGCTCTCCTTTGCCGCACAACCTGCCACGTTTGTATCTTCCCCCGCGTAGTTGTAGGTGTATGTCCTCTCAATAACAATCAGGTCGGTCGGTGCTGTGCCAGTGACCACCTGTAAGGCCAGCAGTGATACAGTTCTGTAGGATGAGGCAACGCAGATGTGGATGTTTCTTTGGGTTCTTTGCAAGACCCGTCTGTATTTCTTTATACGTAAAACGCCGTTACACACCGGGGCTCCATATAGCAGTATATTATGCACCACGCTACTAAAAACCGCTCTCTTGCCGCTCCTTGGACCTCTTATATTAGGCATCAGTCTAGTTAAGGTAGCTGTTCTTTGATCTGCCCTATTTGCTGCCATCTCTACGTGTGCACCAAAGGACCCTCTTTCATCTATTAGTACTCCTAGATACTTGACCATTATCGCGGGTACAATCCTTGCTTCATATAATGTGAAAGTAACCACCTCCCTTTTCCTTTTGCCTCTCATTATAATGGCTTCTGTTTTATTTGGATGAATTCCTTATTAAACTGAATTTTGTAAATATAATTTAATGGGATAAGTAGTAATTCGGCACACATGAACTTTTCATTTAAATAAGAGATTATTTATTACAACTTTCAATAATGTTTCCAAGAATCTGTAGATGTGCAATAAGCACGAACATAATTCAAATTGCTGCTAATCATCTAAATTTTCTAGATTATGAACTTTATTTTAGCACCCAATTGTCGAAGAATTAGTTAAAATAATTTTGCAATTATACATTTGTGATATTAGCTATGTACATATATCACTATACTCACTCAAAGAAGTTAGAGCTTTCTTGAAGGTGTTTGAAATGGTTCGTGCCTTTCACTAATTCATTAAGGAAAAAGTTTATTTATTATACTTCTTGTGTAGTTCAAAATGTTATCAGCAAGCCCTAATATATAGAATCATTTATTTTTTATGTTTTATGCTTTACAGTTAGATGAAAACAAAAGTTATCCAAAACCAAAGATTTCATATAATATCCTCCCACGAATTGTAAAACAGTCATTGCCACAACAGCCTAAACTATCTTATCTCGCTTTGCTTATTGAAAATTAATACATGCATACTTATATAAGATCATCACATACGTCATTTCTCTTATATGCATCAATCAAGTCAACACTTGAACATTCGTTCAGTAGCAGAGCAAACAGTTGTCAATTCCATATTCTGGATATTATAGACCTCCATAATCTCTCCACCACATTTTTTCAGCCAGCCCACTCCTGGCTCTAAAAGATTAATATTTATCCCTTTTGTCTACACACAGAATCTTCTACGGTATGAGCTCAATTAGCACTTAATGAAATAGCCGGTTAAAATATAGAGTAATCGAAAAAAAAAACACTGATTACTTTATGAGATCCACAAGAAAGCTATGGATAGCTGTTTCAACACATTATGCCAATGTCAAAACTATTTATTCCCCAAATTATGAAATTTTACAAGGTGTACCTCAAGTTTCAATCTTACGACCCTTAATATTTGTTATTTACGTCAACGACCTGAACTTTTTTCTGAGTCTTGGAGTTTGTACCAGTCTCTGCACGATGTCATCATCATAGTAGGGGGCATCGGATGTAGATCTATTAACATCTATAAGTGTGCTCTTTGTAAAAATGATCAAGTGGAGTAATATGAACAATATGAAAATAAACATGGAAAAACCAAAAATACCAAAAATAACTGGAAAAAATACGAGAAACACGGAGAAACCCAACAAAACTTAAAAGAAAGATATAAAATTAGCTTAAAAAAGGCGGCCTAAGAATAAGGCTATATATTAAAAGGACAGAAGGGTGGGCAATAGAAATGAAAGCAGCAGTAAAATAAAAGAAAACACCGTTACGATTACCTAATCAAAAAAACACCGGAGTGTAATCACCACTGAATGGTAAATTATTGAAATCATCCGCATATAGGCTATGTTTAACATTTTCAAAGCAATGCCCAATATCGTAAAGAAATATAGTAAATTAAAGGGGACCCAGGTGGGATCTCTGAGGCACGCCCGAGGTAACATATTAAATTGATCAATTGCAACATATTGGGTCCTATCCGTGATGTACGAACCGATAAGTTTCAGCAATCGCAAAGTTATGTAGTCTAAGAAGGTAGCAGCTTTTTGCAAGGAAGCCCTTAATTTAAGAGAAAGTTAATAACAGATATTCAATTAGTAATATTACTTGAACTTAAAAGGAATCGGATTGGACGGCTAGCTGTAAATACAGTCAGAATAAGGGACACAATAGATCTTTTAGGTCGTAGTGTATTATCACCCTTGCTCTACATCTACATACATACATAAACGTTTCCTATTGTTTGGGTTTGTTTGGTTGTTATAACTTTTACATTTGCAATTTTATTACAAAAAGTTCTTGGCGACGTTTCCATTGTTAACTAAACCCACTTAAGCAATAAAACAGATACCAAGAATATTTCTTTTGTATTTTACTTATTTTTTTAATATCCCGGAACTAAGACTTTGGCATTTATCTTTAATTATAAAAGCTATATCAAGATCGTAGGCGCAAGTATTTCAAGTGTGCTGATTCTATACTTAACAGAAAATACTCACACTTTATCCCTGCAATTATTATCGCAATGGAAACTTTAAAGATTGATATAAAAACCTAATAAAATCAAAATATAAACTAAATAAAATCACTTTATTTAAACGCTTATAGAGCTTTCCTTTCTTTGGACGTAAATCTATTGAAGAGCTGATTTTAAGTCGTCAATTAGCGAAATAAAAATTTGATATTTTATTAATAGAATATTCCACAAATATTTATCGGAATAAGTAAGGGAATGATCACGTAACGAACAAGAGATTACTAAACGACGGTTTTGATAAAGATGATAAGGTGTCCACTCGTATTGACGTACGTTAGTGAAAAATATTTCCTAGAAAAGTATTTGTCTATTTTTGTATGTAACCATAGATAAGCCTTTAAGTAATTAGATTAAAAAAATTGAATTTACTGTTTAGACACTAACCGCAGATCGAATTCGGTTGTAACCCAGATAATAAATTGTGAATTCATAGATATATTTTATAAGGCTTTTAGTGAAGTACACTACTACTCATAAAAAAATCGCGTTGGCCAACTTGTTGATTAAAAAATAGGATTTTTGTAGCAATATTCTGCTAGCATATAGCAATAATTTGCGTTCGTTGAGGAGATGGCTTGTTACGACAAAATTAACATTGCGAAAAATGAAAATTGTATTTCTTTTTAATTAATATAATTTAAGACTTAAATATGTGCACCGTTGCTGGGTGAACAAGTTTTATAACGATTTAGCAGATCACCGAATATATTTATAATGTATGTGTTGTGGCCGCTGAAAATTGCTTATTATATTTTGTCGTAGTTCTCCAATATTTAGTGTCGGATCTGCTGACCGAAATACCGACTCCCTCAGCATGCCCTAAATGTATACGTCAGGTTGCGTCAGATCAGGTGTTTTTCATGGTTCAGCACCGGATAGAAGAAACCCTGACAAAATAATGACAGGGAGATATTAAATGATGTAATGCTTCCGCATTGCATAAATACGGCTAATCTGCAAATTTTACCGTAACAATTACCCTTGACGCTCTTCCAAATGAGTGAAAGATCGGATCAAGACTAGAGATGTGTCGTTCCGGTCGGAGTCGGTACAAAAGAACGAATCCGAACATGGAACTAAAAGGAACGACTCCGCAGTTTGCACCGATATCGGTTCGACCGTGTCCGGACACGAATGTGTACCGTATACATTCTATAGTCATACGTTATACGCTATACAGCATTCACTATATGCGTCAGTTTGATCGGATTCGGTATAAAGGAACTAAACCGCACTTGAAGCCCACAGTCGCTGGTCGCTGCGTAATATTGACACAAAAAGCCGATATCATTCTTTGCTTTCCAAGCTTGTTTATATTATTGATTGTAGACTGGTGCGTTTGCAGACTAACAATTAGTGATGGGCGAAAATCATTCGAACGATCGTTCGAATGATTTTCGCTTTCGTTCACTTAAATATCATTCGAACGATCATTCACTTAAAAATCGTTCGAACGATTTTAACCTAGTGAATGATCGTTCGAATGATTTTGCCAACCGAACGATCGTTCATTTAAAAATCATTCGAACGATTTTAGCTTGTGAATGATTTTGCGGTCCGAGCGATATTTCGCAATTCTAAGTGAATGATTCTGTCTTAACGAACCATTCATATTTCGGTTTGTAAATAAAGCATTGTATTTCGAGTTATACATGATAATAATACTACTTAACGCATTATTATTGTTCCTGAATACGGTTATAATATAAGTACGATAGCAGCATATTGTTATAGAAGAATAGATTTGTAATTGAGAACAAAATTAAATCTCTTTAAATGTAATTAAATTAAACATTCACAAAAATTATAGTATATTATGAATGTACATGTTTACATTTCATCGAAGTTTATAGGTATAAAACAATATTCTGAATATTTTTTTCTTAAAGAAGTATTTATCAAAGATATTTTGTATAATTGTGTTACATTTAAATATTAATTACTACTATTAGCCATTTATGCTCACTTTAATTATTAAAGAAAGAAGATTAAATACCTATAGACAAAAAATATTATTTATGCCCAGGAAGTAGGCATGACTCATAGCGCTTTCTTTGTGGTATGGCAAATAGAATTTATTATATTAAGACAAACACCTGCACTTTTTTTTTGAAATACATAAGATTTTTTGTTTACCATAGAATCATTGGAACTTATATTATTAAATAGTA
>JARFOC010000946.1:527678-562490 GCA_031763485.1 Osmoderma eremita | reverse complement strand
CGCAATTATTTTTAGTAACTTCAACTTAAAGATATTAAAATACCCATTGATGTAATACGAAATTGTAGGTAATTTGAAGCTTTAATGTTGAAGTTACTAAAAATAATTGCGGCAAATTTGAATTTTGCTGCTTGGGTCGTCTTCCATATATGACAAAAAAAAACTGACTAACAAATATCCACGACAACTTCATGCATGTTTTACTAAATAATGTTATCGATTGCAGTCCACACGAATCCGAAAGAATTTTGGATACAAACTTATTATCTGGTTTAAATGGTTTGGCATGATAATAAATTCATTAGATCCGTATTCTTATGTATTTGGTTCAATTAGAAATATTTCATTTATGAGCAACAAAATTTTGACATAGGAGAGTCAAAATATTCAGAAACATTTCCAAACTGTTGTAAAGTGAGCGAGTGAGTGCTATTATGCTTCTCTGGATTGGAATAAACATGTTTATTCGAAATAGTATCCACTGCATGCATAGTATGCATTCAAGTAAAAAAAGTGCTATTCAATTTCATTTCTTAATGTGCAGAAATCAATAAACACACTGTTCGGATTAGGCCTCCCGCACTAAGTATTAGTTAATTCGGGAGGACACGTGTTTCGGGAATACGTGGATTCCCATTATCAAGTCGAATTAATTAATACTTTGTGCGGGAAAAGTAATCCGAACAGTGTGTTTATTGTGCTGCCCTACAATCCTTGCAATCTTTACTGCAGAAATTAATCGGTAAAGGGGTTTAAAAATGTGTCACAAACTTTAAGTGGGATAGTATGGCCCAAAATATGCAGAAAAGTCTTGATGAACATGTATCGGGAAGTGAACGACTTTTTTTTTATTGTGTCAATGTCAAAGTCTGTGACACATTTTTTATCACCCTGTATAGCCATTACAATATCAGTATATTCCTCCTAAATGAGTTTTTATATATTAAATACATGGGATAAATTTGGGAATATCAACCGAAAATATTTTATCATAATACATAACAAGAATAATATCATGAATAGTACTGGTATTATCATTAGTCCAGTAATAATTGAACCGGTGAAAAAAGTTTAGTGGTAGTTACATTACCCTACTTCTCTATACATAAACAAGTTTAATAAAGTCCTTGAACTCATACAATTTATGTATATGTATATACCTATTGCTGTATTGCGTATGCATACGTGCTTTGGGAATTTCCCACATCCATGTAATTTTTAGGTCCAGTGCATAAAACCATGTACAGTAATTATTAGTGTAATTGTATCAATTGGAATTTATCTCATCCCTACACATACATAAAATTATGAATCTAAAATTTGGAAGGCGAGAAACAAATTTTGCAACTTGTGCAATTATTTAAAGGAGTTATTTATACCAAATGTTTGTCTAAATATTTAGTATAAAATATAATTAACTAGCCCTTATTTGCAATAGTTAAAATAAAAGAAAAACCCACATATATATATTTTAGTATACATGTAAAATAATAAAAAGTGAAATTTGTAAATATTTTATTGTGGATTAAGGTACATTTGCATTTAAATTGGAGAACTTTCCTCACTTTTTATAGACATGGTTTAACCCAATGTTCATACAAATTCCACATCTCTAATATGCAGTTCGTCAGTTTACGATGTTTACAATTTATAATGTAAAACCGAGGAAAATTAATGTCACAATTCCAACTTATGTCCTGATTATCAGAGAATGTGTATCGACGGTGATTTTTTAGTGTGTATGTGGGGGCGTTATTTGACGTCATATTGACGCTAGACATACCACTGCCTTGGTTACAGTAGGCGAGAGTTTCCATGTGTAAATTGGCCTTTACAGTGGTTTTTGTTTGATCAGGTAAACAAAATCGCTAACAACGTAAACGCGCCCGTGACGGGGTGTCTGCGAGGAAGTCAACCAAGATTCACGGGTTCATAATCATAGATCTCAACAATAATAAAAATAAAAATACTAGATTCAACTAACATACCCGAATCACATAACAATCCTTGTTTCTCTGCTGATTTTGACACCATAACATGAGTCGGCACTTTACAATATAAAGCACTATTTAAAAACAAGGAAACGGGCGAGATAATTTCGATTAAACTGATTTTAACACTAGCAGCTAGACAACGAAACACCACAATTAACTCAGTGTGCACCAACCACTTATATTGTGGAACTGTATGAGACTAATAATAAAATACAAATAGAATAATTTCATTTTAGAAAGTTGACTGCAGCGCACCTATAGAAGTGTCATTCTCCATTACAGGTGTCTAGAATAACATAAGATTCTGGTACGGTCCACAGATGGTGCTGAAAGCTTCTAATTTTATTACTGATATTTGTAAATTAAAGAAATTGATATTTGTTATTTGTATGGCTTTAAATATTCTAACAAACACGTATATATCAAGGAATGCATATACGTACCTTATAAAATTATTAAGTAACATTAGTTTATATTTGATGAATAAACCGAACTTAGGGTTTTGTCATATTTTCTCTTAGCACTATCCACAAAATTAAAAAAAAAACATAAATATGCATGTTCCTTACAAATATCAACTAATGCAGTTTACACCCTGGTCATTGCGAAAGAAGATTGGAATGGGGTTCTACAATGCATGTCACGAAAATCCATAGCCATATTTTGTAGAGCGATTAATGAATGTAATTTCTCTAAGAGTGGAATGTATGACGAAAATCTTAGAAAACTTCTTGGACAATTTAAATTGGTTATGCCGACCGTTCGTCCATTTCTACACTATAACAGATTTATTCTTTTTTGTAGAATGTAATTGGAAGTATTACATAATCTCAAGGATTATTTTAAAATAACCCTCCCCCATTTTTTGAATTTTTTTATTTTTATTTTTCACAAATAATGTCTGTTTTATTTAGAAAACGGTGCTGTATAGCAAATTTAGACAGTTAATAACAAAGATATGAGAAAACGATGATGAAATATTACTTGCCATTGACTGTCGTTATAAATATAGAGATATGTATCTAGAAATTATTTATTTTTTCGATAGCTTTTCCATGAATTACTGTAATATAATCTGATGGGTGTATCGATGTAAATATCGATAAACTAAAAATACAAGTATTCTATCACGGACGCCATTATGGTAAAGGTGGCCGTTTCAACAAAATGCAACAAAAAATGCGATTTCACAGATCTTCGGCGTTTTCAATGTCAAGGCAGCGATCGTACATTAAACTCTTCATGTACCTCCAGAGAAGGAATTCTAACAGATCTAGATCGGGACTACGAGCTGGCCACGGAATCCGGCTTCTACATCAAATCCATTGCGGAAATCTTCCATTTAAAAATTCTTGTACAACTCGAGCACTATGCGCGGGTGCTCCGTTGTGCATAAATCATAATATCGCTAACGGTACGTCATCTAAATACTCGGGTAATGTATTGTGGATAAAAAATAAATATGATACATACATACCTTCTAAGTAGCTCGTCGTTTAATAAATCTGCCCAAACATTGACGAATATCCTAACTTGCGAGGAGCTTTGGTGTTGCTTTCATCGGCCCAGTGATGAATATTATGGTAGTTCAAAATACCGTCTCTGATTAACGTAGATTCGTCTGTAAAGGGAATTGCAGACGCAAGATCTAGTTGACGAATTTCTCTGCGCTGAAACTACTCATAGAAGACAACCAAGCGCGAAAAATCTAATTCCGTTAGCCTTTGCACTTTCTATGGTATTGGTGAAGTAAATTACTTTTTATAATTTTATGAACCGTACTTTGGGACCTTGTTAGGTGACGAGGCGCAAGCCGAAAAAACCAGAAGCGCAGATACTAACAATTATTTAAGAGCTTGCATATGTCACCTTTCTGCAAAGAATCAAAATATGTCGGAAACAACGATTCAGGTGCAGGGATCTCTTAATATTAATTAATTTGCCATAGCATTTTAAGACATTTGAAAAATATAAAAATATACAGGTGTCATTTTCCACTTCCGATATAACCGGAAGTGCTAGAGAGTCGAGTAGGCCAAATCACTGTAATAATTTTCAGTTTTTTCCTGTAAATAGTAATCCTCGCTGTACTTCGTGTACTTCGTCACATGATACCCTTTATAGCTAAATATATGTACCTACTGCGTAGGTAATTTAATTTCCCTATGTGGCCTAGAGATATCTAAATATGTAGTAAATACCATTTTGAGTCAATTTATATAGTGGTACATAGACCCATGCGCTTCACTGTATACATATGTATATATATATTTTATTCTAATCGAAAAGGAAATGAGATAAATAACTTCCATTCACCACATATTTTGTTTTAACTGACCTATAACATTTGTTAGTAATACCTTACAGTGTATCTTAACGCGAACAGTACGCCTATAAACTGTATTTACGTATTGATTTTTCACGCGATCATGCTCACAACTCGCCAGTCACATCGCCAAATGGTACTTAATATCAGTTACAATATGTCGTTATATCATGTGTTGCGCGTGTATCTAATTCATTATTAACATCTAGTAAAATTAATTGTTCAACAGCAACATGGAAGATCTGCTTTTGAACATAGTCAAAGAATGTAATGGTTCTAAGTTGACGCATATTAAGTCTAGTGCCCAGGAAGCTTATGGTATGTTTGTGTATGCGTATCTTACAAAATGAAATGGCCACAAAACACTTACACTATTATTAAGGTCCTTTGGGATTTGAGCGTTACTATCAAATGCACCCAAATCGGTTTGCCATTGTTATAACAAATTGCTTTTAATGTTGTCATTATCAGTTGAGTGTATCTTTTAATTTATAGATTTAAAATAAAATTGTTATGATAACACATTTTTTGTTATTAATTAAAAGAAAAGAATCTTCAGAATTAAAAAAATCTGATTTCACTTTTCAGATTTGCTATGTTCCCAACAGAGTCTACTTAGAAGTCCTTCTCACGAATTAAGATCCGCCAGTTTCCTTCCTTTAAAATTATCTTTGGAGAGTAAGAAAAGCAAATTGATATCACTCGCTGTTACTGGGCTAAACGTAAGTAATCTGACATTCCCAAACAAAACAGTCATCTGCAAAAACGATTTTTGTTATAGAAAATAGTCAGAGATGAAAGATTCCAATCAGGCACCGAACCCGAAGATGATTCTTTGTGGTTGCCCGCGCAGTTACTGCATGCTACAGCATCAATTCTATCGCAATGTGAAGACACACAAGTATGTACCTCACTCGCAAGTTATCACTCCGTCATACACGGACGAGTTTTTCAGGTACAAATTTTGAGAGTGGTACTTTCTTTAGCCTGTAGTGCCAGTTGGGCTTTGAATGGAAGATTGGTGATGCTGTTAATAAGTAGATGTGGCGAGACGTATGAGAACGGTACCCAGCCAGTAAGAGCCGCTGGTCAGGCAGCTGCTAGTCAAACCTTAACCGCGTTCTGTACCTTTTTAGGTATGAGTATAGTTGAATTGGTGAGATCAAAGGTGTTCGAAGTTGAGGTTGTATAGATATATTCTTCCTTACTCTTACAAACACATACGGGTGCAAATACAAAATGGGCCAGGTTTTCCCTATAATGAAAAATAAAATTAGACAAATTTAAGGTAAAGCCTTACTTTTCAATTCGAGACCAAATTATCAAGGTTTATCATAAGAAACACAAAAGTGCCAAAAACAATTAACCGTAAAAATACCGGCGCATGGTTTACTGCTGGAATCACCATACTAGCAAAAGCAATGAAAGGGGTACAAGCATTTAAGACGGACTCGAGTTTCTACCTACTAGGCGTCATCAGCGGCTCTCCGAATGCTAAACCCACTTTCATCGTTAATGCGTATCCGAGCTCATTGCGAAATGTCCCAGCCACTTGCTTGCGCAACGACATACCCCATCTAGGGTACACCGGTCAATCGCACAAGCCACCGAGACAAATTACTGGCCCTATTGCATTTGTCTCGGTGGCTTGTGTGTTTGACCGGTGTCACCTAGATGGGGTATGTCGTGGCGCTAGCAAGTGGCTGCGGCATTTCGCAATGAGCTCGGAGACGCATTAGCGATGAAAGTGGGTTTAGCATTCGGAGAGACGCTGATGACGCCTGGTAGGCAGAAACTCGAGTCCGTCTTTAATGATTGTAGCCCCTTCATTGCTTTTGCTAGTATGGTGATTTCAGCAATAAACCATGCGCCGATAATGGCATTTTTACGGTTAAAGGTTTGTCATCTTCAAATAAGCTAAAGAAGTTTTGAATTTTAAATATTGAAGGCCTCCTTTTTACACAAAAGCTCATTACATTTTTGGTAAATAACACAGATAAAAATGCGAAGTTAGAACTAATTACATTCAACTCTTTTCGATACGCAAACGAAGAGACGCCAGGGAAGTCTCTCCGATTGCGGTATTAAATTCAAAGTAGTTAAACTTTTAACTATTAATAGGGTGGAATACGTAGTTAAATTCCTCCTTCAACATAAAAAATACGCCTTTGTAATGAGGAAACTACATCTCTATTAGTTGGGACTTGCCCACTTGTGTTAGTTAGACCAGGAGGAAATTCCCTCCTGGAAGGTATAAAATTTACCGTTTAGAGGTGGATATTTTCACAGTAAGTGTGCTCACATCCATGTGTAGTGCGATTTATCTATCCTGTGACAAAAAGTTATTAGAAATAGGACAAAAATACGCATACATGACACAATTATTAAAAGTACACTCATCTACAGTTCCGAAGCCTGGCAGATTAGTAAGGCCTATAAAACTAAGCATTCAGCGACACAAATGAATGTCCTCAGAAGATCGGGTAGAAACTCAAAACTAGAAACGATAACAAACGATGAAATCAGAAGGATAACAAAAACATTCTAGGCAACAGTTATAGAAGAAATCCAAAGAAAACAACTTGTGTGGTATGAGCACTTAGACCGAATGGAAGAAGGAGCGCTTCTCAAAATGATAATGAATTGGAAACCAACAGAAAGAAGAAATCGTGGTGGTCCTAGAAAGACCTGGGTAAAAGGAGACGTTCCAATGATCTGGCGTGAACAGAAAAATCATGTCGATGATTGCTATTTTTGTTTAGTTCAGACTTCCGATTATAATAGGAAAAATAAGGATAAAATTGTGCATCCGAACCTCATCTCTTTTATTCAACCGGTGTCTCATTCCGATTAAATACATGTGCCAGTTTATGAAGAGCTTCCTTCACTTATGGATGAGAACGATCAGGATATACCAGATATTCTTGGCAACTTGGATGTTAATTTATTTTTTAATTCTGAACTGCAACGTTTAGATCAAGCGCGTTTGCATATCTTAGTAAGAGATTTGGATCAATCAAAGGAATCGTCGGAACTGCTAGCGACAAGATTAAATGAAGAAAATGAACTTTCTCGCGCGAGGTACGAACTTTCTATCGTAGCAGTGAAAACGTAAAATTTTGTAGAATATTTAAACACTAGTGTGGTTTGTTTAGTGTAAAAATGTGTTAGGTTTATTAACTGAAATGGGACATACAGAATATCATCCCAACGAATGGCGTTTATTTATCGACAGTTGATGCAGAAGTCTCCACTCTGTCTTGCTAAACAATGGCAATGTGTATGATTCAATTCGGATTGGTTATTCGGTCGTCTTAAGGGAATATATGAAGACATTAAAACGATTTTGAGGTTATTAAAAGAAAAGTCATTATCGTAACTGTATCATGATGATCATAACTATATCATGATAATCATAACTGTATCATCTGCGTGGTTCTTAAAATGGTGAACTTGTTTACTTGGTTTTCAAAAAGGATACACAAAGTCTCCGTGGTTTCTGTGTTTCTGGGAGAGTCGAGCAAGAAACCAACACTGGAGTCAGAAACAATGGCCTCCCCAGACGTTGGAGAAAAAAAATATAAGCCAACCATTAGTGGATAGAGAGAAAAATCATCTTTTCACCTCTTGACCTCAAATTATGAAGCAATATCTTAAAGCTTCAGATTTACAAGGCGACTGTTTCCAGTATGTGAAAATTTCCACGACGGTTACTTAAAAATTAAAGCCGGTGTCTTCGATGTACCGCAAACCAAGAGACCCACTAACTGTAAAAGACCCAAATTTCATCAACACTAAATGAAATTGAGAAAGAGGCCTACACATGGTTGTCAACAATTTTACTGGAAACAAAAGAGCATGGAATTAGGAAGAGTTTGTGGTAAACAATGCTTGAAAATTTTTACCGCCTAGTTTAGAACATGAATATAAAACTTCATATCCTACATAGTCATCTTGACAGGTGCTGTAAGCGATTAACAATATTAAGAAATTATGGAGCATCGGTACCAAGAATGATGGGATCCTCACGTGACGGCTGACGACTGTTGGAATGTTTAAAGGAAGAACAGATTATAATACGGAAAGTTGTACGAGTGGAAATTTATTCCTATGTGTTAAGTTGTTATTTTTTATAACATAAATAAATTATTATAGTTTTGTACTTTGTTTATTTTAACTTGGCCGCCTTCAGTGATTTCTCAAAATGCGGGATATAGTACAGAGCTAGATTTTAACGTTAAAACCAATATGTTTTTTGGATTCAACACATCTAATTTAGTAAAAATAAAGTTTCCTTTAGAAGTCAGCAAAAAACGTGTGTAATTAAAGAAACAATTTTACCTCACTTGGCTATAGTATAAATTATCAATGGTTCTAATTATTGTCCCGCGATTTCAGGTTTTCTTCTACGAACGCATGATATTGGTGAGATAAGCGGCACACTATAATTACTACAAATTGGTCAATATAAGCGCCCCATCATCTTTTTTTTTACTTTTATTTAACGGATTTTTTACGAAAGTAATTATTTAAATAGCTAATTCTTTCATATTTGTGTGTATTTGGTTAGTTACACCATAAAAATTTTAAATATACCATTTTTACTAGACGAAGAATGTCAAGAGATCTTGCAACAACAGCAGAAGCACAAAAACAGTGGAAGTAGTGCCGAAATGGTATATAACAAGACGTCTGCAGTTGCATGCTTCAACGAAGCTATTCCAGTAATGCAATATATATGCAGTAGATTAGAGGAAACAAAAACGTAAAATTTAATAGAAATTATTGTTTATTTTAAATTACATTAATCTACTGTAGGTTCCCAAAATCCAATGATACCACGGTATATCTTCTAGAATGTTTATTGACATTGGTAAATACTTTACCTCAAACGGTTCACACGAACACCCATTTTACGACATTCCTTTGGCAACGATTTTGTCCAGCGCTGTTGGCGCTTCTAGGAGCCCCAGGTGATTCAGGCAGCCATGGTTTAACGAACAGTCAAACTAAAATCGTCTATAGGTTCGAATACGTTAACTGTAAGAATAATCAAACCCTGATTAAAAATTTTCTAGTATCGGTATACAGGTAGTGCGACTAGTTGGTCGTGAAAGAGCTCTTAGACCTGTGTTAGAGGCCTTATTCCACAGAATGCTTCTTTTGCCTAGTCCAATAAAGCGATTGGAACCCCTTAGGGCGGCTAAGGAACTTTTGAGATCTCCAGCGCGTATTGCAGACCTATTGTTATTATCGGGACCAATTCAACGGCATGCGGGTGATGACATGGCAATAATAAGACTGTAGGTATTACCTGTTAAGGACTATTTAAATTTAATACCTACTTCCTTAGTATGATGGACTCTATCGAAGAGTCGGCTCAATGCAACGAACCAAACATAATTCTGGCAAGTGTGGAATGTGTGTGTGCTTTGTTAGGCAGTTTAGAAGCTTTGTGTAGAGGGGAAGGTTTAACACTAGAAGACGCGGAAATAGCTAATGCTAGATACCCCTCTTTGGAGCAAACCGATTACACGGGGCCGTTAACATATCAATCTTTGGCTAGATTACCAAAACCATATCGGTAAAACTTAAATATTGATTCCTATACTTTTTTATTGTAATAATATGATTATGCAGCGATGTAGTGGCTAATTTGAATTATCAAAGTGATTCAGACAGTAGTGGAATAGATGGTGGGGGGCAAGCAGATGAGGGTGGTTCTGATACCGATTGTTCAGGCGCTACTGAAGGTCCAGAGGAGTATGGTAGCCAATCTGAAGACAGTATAATAGACGACGAGAGCTTCTTAACTAACCAGCAGTTACAGAAATTGCACAATTTGCCGAAATCACTAAATTTGGTGAGAAGCTTATAAGTTAATATGAGCAACCACTAGTTATTGAATATTTTATAGGGTCGTGCTGGAATTGAGGAATGTAATACAGACATGGAAAGACATAATGCAAGGCATTTTGTTAAAACACTACAAAATATACTTCTACCAAATTTGCTTTCATTAAGATCTTCCATACAGGTTCGTAAAATAAAAATCATGAGCTGTTTATAAATTGTAGTGTCGCTTATTTTATTTACTTAGATTGACGACGTACTCCAAGAATTTGCTTCGAAATGTTGCCAACACAATTCCGCTCAAAATTACGAAATTACAACAATAATGAACGCAGATGGAATATATTTGGCCACCTATTCGGCCTTGCTTTTAAATTTAAAACTAATTCAATGTGGTCACTATGAGGACAGTGCCAGGGACTCAATTATTCCATTAACAGAATCTCAATTCGTAGACGAAGTGCATGGCAGCGGTGTTTTGGTGTATGTTTCGGCAACTTGGTTATGCGAACTATATCAAAGCGTCTTGGCCAAATCTTTATTAGAAATCGCTGGATATAATCCTAAAGCTCATCCGCAACCTGCGCTGGTCAATTTAATAACAGGTATATAGTATACCATTAATGTCTTTTGTTATCACAGATACATATTATATTAATTATTTTAGATATAGGTGGTTTGGGATCGTCTCAATTACTCACCGATTGGCAAAAGTTGCAGAAAGTTCACGGCACACCTGACAACAGTCCAGAAATAGAAGCTGGAATAAAATTATCACGAAGAGTGCTCACTTGTTGTTGGGCATCAGTTATATCGGTCCTGGGCGGAGTTTTAGGCGAGAAACTTCATCTAGGGTCTGGCACATCCGCAATCAGTCGGTTGGTAGCACGCAGATCACGACAACGGTACAGGCAGAGATTGAGAGATGACGTAATTACTGCAAGTCTGGAAGGTTTACATAAAGTACTTCGCTCCCGAATTATTCTGCTTCGCAAAACTAAAATGAAAAATCTTTTAGGCCGCCAGCTTAAGTAACACCTTAAAATTGCAATCCAGAAGTAGTAGCATATTATCGTTACTATCTGCTTCGGCGTGTAAGAATCAAGGAGCAAAATTACCGGCCTCTCATGCTCTTTCCTTGGACGTTTTATTATCTAAAGGTATGTTTAATGATTTTGCGAACGTTCAAAGATTATCGATTCCTCACCCCCTCCCCCAGCAAGGAGAAAGAGGGCTCCCCGCTGGTCCCTTTAAAGGCATTTACCTACAATCAATTAAACTTTTAGGATTAGCTTTGGGATCTCATAGTTCGGCATGTTGGTCCCATGTCTTTAGTGCATGCATAACGGTTGCCTATCTTGAACATGCGCTATTCAGCAAGACTGGATCAGCCCAGTTGCTAATGGTGGCTCAGAATACCCAGAACAATATTGTGACGTCTACAACATGCACAAACACGATGGACAGACTCAATTTAAACTTCAACTCCAACATTCCCGACGAAGAAACTTGGTAAATGTTTCTTACGAAATAAAGCTATTTACATCTAACATATTTCTAATTCTATTTTCAGTGTCGATGTATATAGCTTCTTACAAAATTCTAGTTCGTATAATGGTTCCGGACAATCGCAAAATGATACGACAGTAGCCGAAATCGTGGACAAAAGTGGAGTTTTGAATAGTCAAGGGAAAGGTATATTGAGTGGTGTTCACGCAGCTAAAGTATGTTGCGTTCTCTCTTCCAAAGCCGATGAATTATTCCATTCGGCAGCACTTCGCTTAGCACTACCGGGTTTGTATAGTTTCTTAACGGAGCTGTGTAAATCTTCTCATTCACAGGTAATGATACTTTAAATTATGGCCAACATTACTTACAACGTTGTGTTATTAAATTGCAGCTATTTACAAGATACGAGGAATCTCCAAGTAAACAAAAGAAATGGTGGAAGAAGGAACTTGAGGAGCAACAAAAACCTCCTACTACACTGTTGTTACATAGAATTGGCGAAGTTACATTGAAGTGCATAAGATCTGGCAGGCCCTTGATTCATACGATGAAGATGTGGTCTATTGTGGGCCCGCATTTTATGCAAGCTGCGTGTCATAAGGATAGAGCAGTTTCTAAGAAGGCTGTTCAGTGTATACATGATACTGTAACTGCGCTTTTGAATGAACAGACTGAGCTTCCTCATTTTCACTTTAACGAAGCTCTGTTTAAACCATTCGAAAACCTATTATGCTTGGAATTGTGTGATTCTGATGTGCAAGTAAGTAGCATATGCTGATTTTCTAAACCATATTGATGTTATTTAACGTTTTTTTAGGATCAAATCGTTTCTTGTCTGTGTGAATTTGTGGAGGCAAATCGAATTGAAATATGTTCAGGTTGGCGTCCTCTTTTCGGTACATTAAGGATAGCTAATAGCAGGCACAATGCCAATGCAATCCTAGATGTCTTCAAAATATTTCTGCAAACAGACAACACATTGGTATTCGCTAACGCCGCTTTGGATTACATTCTTTGCCTATTATCACATATTAGGAATGCTAATACGTGTGAAAACAGCGACGTTCAATGTACCAATAATACTACCAGTAAATATCAAGATAAATCGCAGAAGGATGAGAAAAACGTGGCAATACAAGACAAGAAACTCCTCCTCGGAGAAAAAGAATCCGATTTTGGTAACAAGTCGCCAAATGGACCCGCGGATTTGTGCATAGAATCTTTGCAGCTGCTTCAAAATTGCGCCGCTATTTTATCTATGATGTACAACATGCCCAAATGCCCAGTTTTTAACGGGTCGCACAGGATGAATATCGAGGCCGATCCTCAGTTAGTTGATCCAATCATCCAAAATAACGAAATCAATAATTTCAATCAAGAAAATTTAGACACCATGTCTTATAAAATACTGGGTATGAAGCTGGATATAAGCAATTGCGAGAACGAAATTATAACTTTGAGTAAAATCGATAGACAAAACAGTTGTCTTAAAGTTTGGTACGTCTTACTGGAAGGCTTAGCTTCCGCCACTGTCATATCAGCTAACAAGAACCAACCCTATATTGTTGAAACGCTATTTAAACTGCTGAGAGATCTAATAGTTAATCCAGGCGTTGATTTCGGATTATATTGCATTAATCATCTATTATTACCGACAGTTCAGAATTGGTTGCGCCAAAACACGAAGTTACAGAAGTCGTGGGATGTTTGGCACAATTTTAAGCATTGTTGCGGGCTGGCCAGTGAACTAGTAGTTGACTACATCCATCACTTGCAAGGGTCGAGAAAACATGACGCAACCGGCGACGACCAAAAGCAAGAAAATCCATACATTACTCTGGCATTGAAGCAACTACTTATCATTATGATCGAATGCATCGCCCAACCCAATGAAAATATAGCGCGCTTAGGGACTTCTTGCGTTCGTCATATTATTTTGAGCGTAGGTCAAATTCTGACACCACATCAATGGGAAATTTTAGCGACGGCAATGCACAGGGGCTGCACCATAAGCCTAAATCCATTGCACCAGTTGACACTCGCTTTCACGCAAAATTCTGATAGCTTCTATGGCGATATGGCCACGGTTAAAGTGGCAGCCCGTAAAGACAGTACCGTAAGCGAAAATGAACGACTTTACGAATTGGCACAGCAAGTTTTTCTGATGCAATCGCAAAGGAATTGTAATAAGTGCACCGGGAAAATGTGCGAATGCGAACAAAGTATAGTAATCGACGATAGAAGTTACGTTTTCTTGCTGTATCCCCTCGACATTACATCTGTGCTCAATCCAGACTTGTATACTGTGAGAGTGCCTTTTAGAAATCTGGTCGTCGGCATACTGGCACATCAAATGCTAATTCAAACTATTTCCAGTGCTCTACTGCAAAATTTGAATCACGTAACACCTATTCTGAATATTTTACAAATCAATTCTTGCAGTTTGAGAGGTATATTAAATCACGTGAATGCAAAACATGTTAACATTCTGTTGAAATGTTTAGAAATTTCTAATTTGCGGGCAAAAGAATTCGATCTACGACCAGGATTGAAATTCTTGACGCAAAAAGTTGGAAATTTAAATAAAGCGGCCAATTTATACACGCAAGCGAACACCTCGGAAGTTGTACAGATTATTGTGCTGATCGAACTATGCTTGGATGGCATCGAAAAGTACACGATAACACCACGCGATCTGAAAGAACTCTTGGGTAGGGAAGAGAAAGATAAGTGTCATACAGATTTAGATTACATCGAGCAATTTTTGCGAAGGTTGAGATATAAGTGGGAATACTTGTGTGAATCTTATATTAACTTGACTATAAATATTCCCGACGACGACCAAATTAGTCTGGCAGAGTCAAAAGACGAGAACGATGCTGAAGATTGTGATAGTAAACAGCCACCGGTTAAAAATAATCTGGAAAAGTGGAACGGCAAACCTTTTAAATTATCCGATTTTAAGCGCGCAGATAGCTTTAGTTCCAGCACTGATTCAGAGAGTTATTTGGAGAAAGACGTTCTACCAAATATGCCTAACGATGAAGAGAATGTGACAGAAGAAAAGCGTACAAAAGCAAAAACAGACAACCAAAGAAGTGGCCGTGATTCTAAAACGCGTAAAAGCAAAAGTGATCTCAACTCAACAGATGACGAAACAAATGAAATGGCAGCTAAGTTTAATAAGAATCAATCGAAATATAACGCAATACCCAGCAGCATTAAATACGACACGAATACGCTTTTACAAATGAAGTCTACTTTATCTAGTGATTCCATAATCTCAAAAATGGACGGTATCAAGGCAGATATGAATGATAATCGGGAAACTGTCGAGAAAATTGACACGATGTTGGACCAATATCGTCAACGTAAATCTATTCCGCTAGGTGCTGGATCCAGTAGAACAAGCCACTTCAATGCAAATGTTTTGCCACCACCGCAGCCTATACCACCGGAAATACAACAGCAAAGATCTGTGAGCATCTTTAGAGATGCTGAAGCGTATAAAATAACACGCATTGAAACAATGGAAGCATGCTTGGAACTATTGGGAAGTCTATCTTCAGACAGGTTGTCACCTTTGGCGTTGGTTTTAAAGGATGGAGCAGTCATGTTGATCAGCGCCCAAGACGATAAGATAAAATTGTCTGCAGAAGGTTTACTTCAGAGAATGAATATATCGTACGTAGACGATGTTTTCAATTAAATACCTAATTTTATACTTGTCATACATCTCTTGCTCATAAATGAAAGTATACAATAAATATAGAGTGTAGTCATTTCTCTTCTTCAGTAAGAATATATTTTTCCACAGCATTGTAATTATTTAAAGAAAAATCTTCTAGCTCAGCAATTAGGTGTTAAGAAAATAAATTGCATTGCATGTCACTATTTTGTTCGGTTTCTGAAATTGTGTGCGTACAAAATTCAATGTTCTTATTTGCTGTTTAACGTAAGCAATCCGTTGCATGTCTATGGCCGGCATTACACTTAATAAGATTACAAAAAAATAGTGTAAAAATCAGTGGCAGTTCGTGGGGTTTTAGGGGAAAGAGCTGCATAAAGAAACCTATAAATTAATGGGAAATTCTTACCTTAATTTTATTAATTGGAAAAAATAAAGTCCACGCGCCGGTTTTTTGTATCTCACTAGAGTGTCTATAACTTTAGAATTAAATTGATGTGTCCTTAAAAGTATTATCGTTTTCAACATGCTTCTGGATTGCTGTATCCATGCTGTCCATTAAATCAATCAATTTTTTAGTTCAAATTCGCCACAAAATTAAAACAATCAATACTTATTGACAAAATATATCAATTTCTCTCTACCTGTTAATTGTATTTCTGAACTTATTGTCGCTGTTAGCAACGTTTATCACAAAATGACAAATAATAATTTTAGGTTATGTTACTTTAAATTGCTTCGTTAACAGTGCATGATTTTTATGAATGCCATAATGTTGAAACTACTAATTTCAAAGAAAACGAATGGGTTTTTAATGTAACTTAGTAAGAAAAAAATTGTGTTCCAAATTAAACATTTTCGGATCTTAATAATGTGACGGTTATTATAATTTGATGTGACACTTCATTGACAATTATAAAAACATGTGCTACCAAAGTAATAGTCATAGCTTACTGTGTACTTTTGTAATGGTACGTTCACGTTACGTATCAAATTTATTATAATGTATGTTACACTATTTAAGATATTTGACCAAGATATACTTGGTCAAATATCTTAAATAGTGTAACACCAGCTTATATTCTGACTGTTTGAATTTTATGTATCAGAAACCATAAATTGAAGTATAAAAGCTGCTATAATACAGCCTGAAGATTTGTAGTGTTTAATGGCAAGTTAAAACATTGTTAATACAATTTCATACATTTGCATTTATTAATCTACATACAGCCATGGTAAAAAGTGTTGAGCGTCCTATAAAATGTCAATATCTTTTTATTGTGGTTAGGTAGATTAAAATTAAGTATATCTGAATAGTGTCTGCCATCACTTGGCTGTATTCTGAAAAATCAACATAATTTTTTTCAAATCACTTTATCAGTTGTAGGGATTTGTGGCATGGCGCAGTATTACTACTTGCGTATACACCGTTATTTCAACTTACGTAATCACGATAAAATGATATTGACATTTTTATAGTGTACTCAATACTTTTGTCCATGGCTGTAAGATTGCCGTATTGTATATCCGTCTGTATTACATGTAAAACGCTATAGAAATATTTCCTTTTCTGGAAACAAAGGAGCAAATGCTTGTTGAAATATGTATCAAAACTTTATTTATTATTCTAACCAGTATTATACCTACTTGTGTAAAAATAGAAATAAATTCTAACACAATTTCAAAACATAAATTACCATTAAAGAGCTCATGTTAGTCAGTTAATCAGTACGATATGATACAACAAAAAAGTAAAAACTAACGGCGAAAGGGAGTGGGTTATACAAATCACGTTTACATAACCTATCTTATTGAAGTGTTAATCTAGTCCTGTTACGAGGTGATTCGTGTCGTGTGAAATAAATATAAAAATAAAATAATTGGGGGAGCTCCACGTTTCGCCATTGCTGTAAGTGGCTTCTTCAAGAGAAAGAGCAGCTTCAAAACGTTCGCCGTAACTCGACATGTTAATTCTATTCGGGTCGTAGAAGCCTTCGACAATGTTCGTTTCATGGGGTTCGTTTGAACCCCATGAAAACTAAAAAAGGAAAGTTTCGTGAAGTAGTTTAGAATTTATTTCTACAAATATTACTATATGAAAGCATGTAATGCTCTAAAAGCAAAATATTCTATATATGTATTTATGTACATGTACATTATTTATGTGCTTCAGACATATTCACAATAATTTTAGTTTGCTGTATAACAGTTAATAATAAACTTATAGATTACCGCAACCAGCATACAATTAGCCGATTGATCTCATGCGCACAGAACTTACACCGGTCAAGCTATTTGCGGTACATAGTAAACTTACCACAATTGCAAATTCCAAATACCTAACTGTGTATTTTACTTTTACTTTAATTTTGTGATAGCTTAATGTTGCGATTGAAAATAAGTGTAAAACGAATAAATGTGGTTTACGTAAAGATAGCAAGGACTGTGGGGCAGCACGATAAACACACTGTTCGGATTACTCCTCCCGCACAAGTATTAATTAATTTGGGACGACACGTGTTTCGGGAATACGTGGATTCCCATTCTCAAGTCCGACACCGAATGTCGGTTCGGTGTCGGACTTGAGAATGGGAATCCATGTATTCCCGAAACACGTGTCATCCGGAATTAATTAATACTTGTGCGGGAGGAGTAATCCGAACAGTGCGTTTATGTGGTTTACGTAGTTAAATTTTGATTTATCGATATA
Source organism: Osmoderma eremita (assembly GCA_031763485.1). NCBI lineage: Eukaryota > Metazoa > Arthropoda > Insecta > Coleoptera > Scarabaeidae > Osmoderma > Osmoderma eremita. The sequence goes on along the minus strand of JARFOC010000946.1, from coordinate 544,410 downwards.
TTTATGGCCACGAAGTGCAATAGTATACATATTTGTTATCCTGCAAAGATCCATGGAATATTTCAGTGAAACATATTTCTATTTATTGTGAAAATATTAGCTTTAGATTAGGCTTTAGGCTGACGTGTAATCTGTCCGTAATCGTTTTCCACTTATTTTCTTGAATAAAATTTTTATTCTGTTAAAATGATTTCCTACATATTGTATGTTATGATGTACAAGTAAGAAATAAAATTTATTTGGCTAAATATTTTCAATTTTTGTCTTATGTACGTACTTCTAGTATCGATCAACATATCTATATGGAAACCGATTTTAGAAAAAAAAGTATGTGAAAGGCCACTTAGTCCGATTACTTTATAAAAATTAATTATATAAGGATTTCCGGATTTATATATATTTATATTACTATTACAAGACAACAGCTGGCATAAATTACGTAATAAATTAGTGAATCGAAGTTTCTGGAACAGAAATTAAAACAAATGCAAATATAAATGTAAAAAATTCGAGTGGTTTTTTGCAATTCACAGATCAAGGAAGTAAGAACATACAAACGAAACCAATTCAAACAATGGCTAAGTTCGTAATTTTGCGTGCTTATTTGACGCATGCGCAGCGACCATAGCGTTAAATCAGAGTTTAGTGGCGCCCCCTATGCATAGGTAGGGAAATTATCATATTTAATAGCTATGTAAATTATTGAAGTGTGTTTGATAACTTTACATAAAATTACCTCAGAAGTTATTAAAAAAGAAATGTGAGTTAAAATGGGAAAGAACCTAAGCTGTTAGAAAATACCTAAATTGGAAATGGCTCTAAATATGAGCAGCATAAGTATTGTGCGTTGGTTTTCGGAACCTGAAAATCACAGATGTGGATATTGCAAATCGGACAATGGTAGTATTTCATATGGTGAGTTTATATTTTGGTTGTATCAATATGATTTATTGTAATCCTATGCATTAAGGTATGTGGGCCGACACATTGACTGTTCAAGATTACCAAAGTCTCATTGATAGAGGATGGAGAAGATCAGGTAAATATTGTTACAAACCGATTATGAATGAAATCTGTTGCCCCCAATATACTATAAGGTAAAGATATTTGCCATATTTTCATTAGCTAAAATTATTTTCGAATTGCATTTAGGTGTGATGTTCTAAATTTTAAATGTTCAAAATCGCAAAAGAAAATTATTAAGAAATTTAATAAATACATAGAAGACGGAATCTTGCACAATGACACAAAGACCAGTGAATGTGAAAGTGGGAATAATACCGATGAATCAATTTTCTTTATGAAAGACAGACCGGAAACAAATTTCAAGTGCAATGATTTGAGTGGTACATTAAAGGAAACATCTCACGTAAATGTTCCTGATCATGTGCCATCTTGCAGTAGCATTGATAGTGCTAATAAAACTTGTGGCACTGTTACTGAAATGTCAAGTATAGCTACTACTGAGAAAATCCAAAGTGATAAATCTGTTCCATGTTCCATAAAAAAAGGTCTGGGTGCTGATCCTAATAAGCTGCCATGTAAAAAAGCAAAACTTATGAGAAGAGAAAGAAAACAGCAAAAACTTGTTGAAAAAGGATTAACTTTTGTTCAATCTAATACGAATAATGAAATGAAAACGTTGGAACAATTTTTATATGATATACCAGATATTTGTAAAGATAAGCTGAGGGTGAGTGAACTTATGGTTTATTTGTAGAATGCCTGTTTACATAACTAATTTTTTTTGATATCAATTTTGCTTTACTTACTTAATTATTAACAATTAATATTAGTAGTGAAAAGCTTAATTTTTTTTTTAAATTGGGGTTTGCTTGAAACATATTCACAATTCATACAGTATTGATTGATTTATAGTTCTTGCAATTAAACAACCAATTTTTGACATTTTGTCTTTTCATGACATGGTTGGCACATATTACAAAGCATATCATATGGTTTGACAAATATATAGATAGGTTACGGTTAAAAAATACGAAAACTCAATACTAAATAGAACGTCAAAAAGACAAATGTCAAGTAAGTGCGTTGACAACTTCTCTTATCTGTGCAACTGGCAACGCTCTAATTGAAGAAATCTTACGCGGACGAAATGTCACTAGATTTAACATTACTATGTATACGCTAAATGTGAAGCTGTGTTGGTATGTATTTAACATTATCGCTGTCAAATGTCGGCTGTTTCGTTGCGCGAATTATAGATTCCTTGTACACAAAAAGCAAGATTCAATCCTTATAAAATATGAATTTCATATTGGAAAACATAAATAAATGTTCTGTACTATATATTATATATAATATTAATTGAAATACAGGCAGAAGTATACAAATGAAATAGTTATTCTTCTTTTAGATCAGGTTGGTGCGTATGAGCAACAGTGAAGATATGTGTTCAGGCCTTGATATCGAATACGAAGTGTATAAACGATATCAAATAACCATTCACAATGACCCACCAGAAAAGTGTAATAAAGAGGCTTTTACGCGATTTCTAGTGAATACACCTCTAAAGGTAGTATTTATTCGTGTAGCAACTTCATTAGAAGAAATTAATAGAGCAGTTGGGAATAACTATTTCTATTTGTATTCTTTTAAGTGACAATGAGGGAGGAGATGTGCTTAATCGAATATGTTATGCCTTTTTTTATTGAAGTGCGTAAAAAATTTTCAGGTAAAGCTGGTAAAGATGAGTACAACAAATGAAACTTTTACAATTTGTTATAAGTTGTACGCCAAATATCAAATGTTCGTGCATGGAGATGCGGAAAGTGATTGCGATGTAAATCAGTTTGTTTTTTTCTTGGTTGACTCTCCATTGAAGGTATTATTGCCGCTGCTCTATTGATTACTAACTATTGATAGTCTATTGATTACTAACTATACTATACTAACTATAGTGGTGAATTTAAAAGTACCTATGGAAATTAATATTTTGAACTCGAAACCAAATACTTTGTAACTGCACTCAGTAGGTGATATCTGAGTATGGACATGCTTAGGATTTTCAATAAATTAATTAATGGGCGTAACCACATACTCAACACTCAAATTTCAATGATAGCAGCGATTAAGAAGATCCAACTTGTCTGCTTTCTAGTCGCGATTGAACCTTTGCGGTAAAAAAGTACCTACATTTATCGCATAAATATTACAAACTGTATACGTATTTCAGCATTTCAGCAACGAAGTTGCTATCCTTAGCAGTAACGCTGTAATAAAGCGCTACTGCTGAGGTTTTATTTAATAGTTGGTAATATCGGGTGAATATACATAGATACGAGGTGTGAAAAATTAAATCTCGGAATGGCTCTAACCTAATTATATCCAAATCACACTCATACACTGAGTGAACACTAGGCAAATGTTAAGTAATTGCGTTTGTATAAGTTGGCCTAATGGCGGTAAATAATCATACATCAAAGATGTAACATGTAATACTGATCCATTGTGAGTAGAAAAGGAAAATATCCTGAAGCTAAACAGGATAAAATACATAGAGGGCTTTTTTTGTAATGTTACACATAGGTATTTACTACAGGTAGGGTTAAGTGACATAGTAGGCAACCAGTTATACGTTAATGCATCGTCAGTGCGAAAAGCAACAATTCTGTGTCAAATATTTCTTTATTATTATTTGGGAATTAAATTGTCACACCTCGTATACCATACATCAGGAGAATAATTTGTGCATAACACTTGATAGTCACTTAAATAAAATCGATTTCATTTATTATTACTGTCATTATGTACAGGCAGAGGCATGGGACAACACTGATGTGGGATATGGCTCCTTTCATCAACAATATTGGATTGAAAATAAACTTGTGGCTGTTGGAGTTATAGATGTGCTGCCTAAATGTGTTAGCTCTGTGTACTTCTTTTATGACCCCGACTATAGGAACCTAACTTTAGGTACATATGGATCTTTAAGGTAAATGTTATGTTCAAGGCATCGAAGTTATTTTTCTTGGCCAAAAAGCCCTTAATGCAGTTAGTACTTTAGAAAGATTTTATTCCTTAAGCGTAAGACAAATATAAATATGGGGAAAAAGTTATTAGGTAACTTGAAGATTCAGAAAAAAATGGAACCTTGTGGGTTTATAGACTGATGTAGTGTAAAAACAACCGTATTTTTGCGATATCCATACTTATTTACTAATTAATGTGCATATCGAGCGACGTACCCTGCGATATACGAGGCCCCGTTGTAGCGATTGTGTTTGATGCTCTGGGTCAGGCAAATTGCCAGACGATGCAATGCTATGTACCAGGCAATAAACTTACGGGTTACCTGTGTTCTCTTTTACGGCATAACGAAGCTGATTTTATCTTACAATGTTAATGAAAACTATTCATTTGTGATATTCCATGTTTGTATTACTTCGAAATTTATTTTGTAGGGAGGTAGACTTCACACGGAAATTATACCAAATCGTACCCAGTATTAAATACTATTACATGGGGTTTTATATCCACAGCTGCCCTAAAATGAGATACAAAGGCAGACTAGAGCCTTCGTATTTACTTTGCCCAGAAACGTATAAGTGGTTTCCAATAAGAGAATGCGTTAATAAATTAGAGCAGAATAAATATTGCAGATTTAACAGTGACCCGGAAGACGTAGATGAAAACGCCTGCTCTGACAAAGACATAGATCAAATCAAAATATTTGTTACGGGCGGTTTCGTTAAATATAGGTTTTATAAATACCGAAATAGGGAACGAAAGATTTATAAGAATATAGGCAAATTGATTGGCAAGAAATGTACAGATTCGTTGTTGTTCGTTGAACAGCGATGTTAGACTCTTTTATGTTTAAATAAATGCCTCTCGCTGTAAATAAAATATATTTGCCCGTAAATATTTCATGCAAATGCTTTATTTATAATTTACGTATACTAATATCTAATAGAAATAATGTCAATATATGTATTTATAAAACTGTACCTTGTTTCTGTGTAATACACACCTTTTAACAATTTAACATTTTGTATACACAACACCTTATCCATTAATTGATTTCTAAAAAGAGCTACGTCTAATGAATAAAAGCTTCAGGAGTTTTATTTTTGTTCTTACAAACGTACAAAAAACCTATGCAATTTAATTAGTTCCTTCATTTACTTCTCTGTGACCATTTTTCATATCTAGTTTTAAAAAATGGGGTAATTTCACCAAGACCTACTTTGTAGAGGTTGAAAGACAGGCTGTTTCCGAAAACTTATGTCAAGACCCCATATGGGAACAACTGTAAATGTTTGTACGCCTGCTTATAAAGTGACATAAATAATATTTATAGGAATTCTTATAAAGCTTAGACGAGTTTTTAAATTCATCGATGAGTTTAAGAACTCGCCTCTTCATATAAATCATTGAATTGTCAAGGAACATATTGCCACGACCTTTTACAGTATCTTGCGGTGATTCCAAAATTCATTGTTATCGTATCAGGTTCGTGTGCCTGAAACGCTGTTGTTATCGTCAAATTGTTTATCATCACGGTTAATTAAATACACACAGGACTGCCACCTATACGATTGGCGTTTGAATTTAATGTTAGTTTCTATTAATATCCTAGGCTCAATCGGTAAAGGCGGTCACTGTTTTGTAGGAAGTATAGGTAATGTAAAGCCAGCGAAAATTAATGAGTATAAAAAAATGTTACCAAATCAAAGAATACTTTATTATTATTTTTTTATATCTTGTAAATTAACAACAATTACATAAATTAACAAAACAATTACACAACACTACACAGCTGCCGAGATAGCGCAATGGTAAGAGCGCTAGGCGTCTATAGAGGATGTTGATGGTTCGAATCTCCGTTGCGGAAATCGATTTTTATAAAGATCGGTTGCAGCAAGGGTGGTAGGTTCAGTGTTGAGAATGAATCAACACTGCTGCCCTCTTACGGCGAGGAGAGGCAGTAACAGGCCTTACATTTCACACACACACACACATAATATACGTTTACACAAACCTAGTGTAGGGTGATACAATAGGCCTCAAACAAACAATACTACACAACAGAAGGGATTGGAGGAATTTCATACACTACATCGGTGGTTCACCAGATGAAGAACGACGCGTCAGTGGAATTAACCGAGCTGAAGTTGTATGGTAGCAACTTCAGCTTGGTTAATTCCTTCGGTATGCTGTAAGTATGATTTGGAAACCGACCACATAGCATTTACGTCTGTGCATGAAATTTAAAAAAGAAGAATATCAAGAAAACGAGTGCAAAAGAAAAAGCATAATATATGTAACATTTTTATTTTTTTTGAATTAGTAAGCGTGCCCGTAGATTAAGGACGAATCGTATTTTGTATTGTTACAATGCCTGGAATATGCCTACTTGAAAATTTAATTGCAAATAAATCATTAAGTAGTAATTTTTACCGAATTGCCACGATAATATAGTTTTCATTTGTAGCGCTTCTTGGGCAGCACAGTAGTCCATTATTAACTCTTTCACTGCTTAATACGAGGATAATCGCAAGCGACTTCGAGCAACTAACGGAGCTCTATGTTCATGCAATGTTATTTCATGTAATTCCCATAGCCAGAGCGTTTCCATCTAATTTGCGTAATCATAAAGAGGGTCCCCAGATTTGGAATTTTTATTTATATTTTAAATTTTATAGTATTTCTTTTATTAATCGATACCACCCATCAAATAGGAGGGATTTTCAATTTAGTTTAGATACCTACCTACTATGTGGATTTCAGACTTTGTTTTTTACAGAATTCCTTGTGAATACAAACAAATTTTGTAAGTTTTGATTTTGTTTTTTTTACTCATTGAACAGAAGTCTCAATTTTAACAGAACACAAAGATCCATCTACAAAAGGACATATAAATATGCAATCTCACTCTTTATTATTTATATTTAGATATAATAAATAATGTACTTAAATAATAAATTTGAATTGGTTTAATAATTAGCTTAAGAACCAATTTCCCATTGTTAACCGAATCCTTATAATGTGCAGTTAGTGCCTACAGATATTTTATTCGGTTCGTCCATGACAGTTCGTCGCTTTCATTTTTTCCTAATGCGCCGTGGAAAAGTACCGGAATGGAAAAAAAGCAGAGATAGAGAGAGATTGCTATAGGAAAGAAACATTGAATGATTAATTTCCTGTTGCGTCATTAGTATAAAAAAATGTTAAATGACTTTGATATATGTTTTTTTTTACTTTTTTAGTAATTTTGGTAAATAATTTAATACTTGTAGATGGCCCCAGTAAATCCAGATAGTTTAATTCCAAACATTTTAAAACACATATACACATAGAGATAGCTCCTTTCTTAACTAAACCCCAACAACGACCATAGAACGATTGTCTGACTATTTTCTGTTCCCGCTCATTTCCACCCCCTTTCCGATTCTGGCGGAAACTACCCGTGCGGAATATCGCCGGGAAATAACGGCGCTAACTTTGAATTTACAATACATATACTGCATACTAAAATTCATTTTAGTCTGTAACAATAAGTAAATACACAAAGATGGTTAATAATAGTTATCATAACATAACAATTCTTCCAAGTCTTTAACATTTAATTATTTTTCCTTCCAATTTATTATTGGCCAGTGAAATGTCAAATGTAACTTAATTTATTCTATTAGTGTTAACATATACATTTTTATAATATTAGAAGCAACATAAAAATAATTAGAGAATAGTTTTACGTTTACAACATAAAAAATTAATCCTTACATTTCCGGCAGTTTTTTTATTCTATCCTTATCTCAGATCTGCCGTCAATTTTTTGACTGAAAGCTGTATTTTTTTTGAAATACATGTTTTTTGGTCTTCTTTATTAGAACAAAATATAAGTTCTTCAGGCGGAGAATATGATCCTAAAATTTTAATAGCAGTCATCTGCATAAGAACCAAAAAGGTAAGTTCTAGGTCGAATATCTTTTGTAATTTTTTTATTTATTTTTACCGCTATGTTTATCTGGAATCTTAGAACAGTTAAACAAAGTAACATCTGATTTTCATAGTTCAATTATTATCTGGCATAAAAAATAGTTAGTCCACTCCTCTGAAATGAATTAGGTATTCCAATGTATTTAAGACCTGTTGTCTTTTCTGAAAAAACTACCAGAGCTAATCAATTTGACATGATCCGGAATATTTGTTACCAGATTTGTGATCTCCATAAGAAACAGTTTTCAAAAATGTAAATTCTAGCCGGATTCTTTCCTCTTACCGTTCTATAATTTTTGAAATATACAGGTAAGCACAACATGCAATTTTCGAAATCTATTTGTTTAAAAAAAGAAGTAACTCAAAATTTAAAAAAGCTATCAAGAGATGAGCTATTTACAGCAGATTCATGTTGATTATGAAAGAGATTTCGAAAAAAGTAAGGATTTTTTTGTGTTAAGTTTTAATGTGCTGTGCGGTTAAATGAAAAAAGAAACTTGTTGATAAATTTTTAAAAAATAAGTAGTTTAGCTCCTATTAACAGACGTTGATAGGCAACCAGTATCTAGTGAAACTGGAACAGCCAGTATGGTGGTTTAGTTGGGTTTATTTGTTGTAAATACGTACATTTTCAGTGTTAGGTAGATGCTGTTTTGGACCGTGTTAGCGTTGTGTAGAATCTGTTCGAAACATTGTATATTTTAGAAGATTTTCGTAGTTATCTGATTGATATTGGTTTACAAAGCGTTCTCGTAATTCGGTTAAGTTGCATCTTTGGAATAGGTTGAGTATAATGACACCCCTCCATCTTGGTAAAGCAAGATTACAGATCTTCTCTTTCATCATTTTAAATTTAACATTAGATTGGTTAATGTAACTACATGAACTGTTACAAGAGTCCATGTAGTTACATTATTCAAAAGAATTTACCATTTTATTCTAACAACACGTGCACTGATGACGTGCACTGATGACGTGCACTGATGACGTGCACTGATGAGGACTAAGTAAGTCCGAAACAGCTGTCTGTACGTGAGCAATGCCTGAAACTATACAATCAGACGTGTTGTGTGATCTCAGAGGTATATTTATATATTTTTTAAATATATTTTTATATACTTCATCTTTTGAACGTACGTGGCTATTGGCAGAAATCTTCTTTTTTTGATTAGAATCTGTCCTATCATACCTATTGGCAATTATGGGGGTCATTAACAAGAGAACACCAGCAACCCGCACATCACGATTTCAATGAAAATGCGCAGACTGAAAGAGTACCTTGATATAAGAACAATACCATTTTCTTTTTCCGCCGAATTCCCCGATTTCGGAGTACAGCCGCCGTCAAATATTTGAATGATTTTAAAATTTTTATAAATATCTCTGAAACTACAACAGATTTCTTCTCTTTTGTAGAATATAATTTGAAGTATATTACATAGTCCCAAGAATGACGCGAATTATTTTCGGAAAAATTAATAACGGGGGACCGGGTACCCCATACCCCCCTTTTTTTTTTTAATTATTATTTTTATTTTTCACAAATAAAAATAAAACGGTGGTGTATAGCAAATTCAGACAGTTAATAATAAATATAATGAAACATTACTTAATAAAAAATCAAAATAAATAAAGAAAACTAAATAATCAGAGCCGCAAAAACATGGTTCGCCGGCCATACATTTTGCTTCCATTACTACGAGTTACGGTTTATCGACAATAACTTTTCCGTTGGTTAAATATATTTTAATAAAAAATAACAAGCTGTACTTTTTGCCAAAAAATTTGCGAATGCATGCTAACTGAGTTATTGTTATATGTTTTGTCATGGATTTTTTGACCTTTTTGTATACAGTTCTGGAAAAATTTGCGTCATCGTCTAAATTGGCAAAGATAAAGTACCTATAGTGAATAAAAAAATTAGCAGTTTTGAAGGAGTTCCTCGTAATATAGCTCGGTAATGTACTGAAATAGTTTTTGTTTGAAAGAAACGTTAAAAGGTTTAAAAATAAAACAAATGTTTACTCTATAAATATTAAGAATACTTTGACGAAGATTATTATTATTTGAGATACATGTCCCATACGAATAAATTTAAAAATACAATCCGTACGACGACTAGGTTGCTTTGCTATTAAGTCATAAATGAGGACCTTACCAATAGGTATACAAAAATAAAGATACTCAACAAGATTTGCACGTATCTTCGTTGTTAACATGAATTTTATCGGCGTTAGTGAACAAATGTGGCACACATACGCTTGATGCATTCAAATTAATTAGTAATTGTCAACATGTAATTGTGAACATGCTATAAGCTATGTAATGGGATTTACTAATGTCAGTTTTTCCCAAAACTTTTTATGTGTAATACTCAATCTGTTTATACTTTCTAATGTTCTCTTTCGACAGTCAAAACTGTATGTTGGCATTGAATATGTCCGTTATCAGATATTTCACCAAAGTCTGATTGAATCATGCGTTACGTAAAGGACACTAACATTGAAATTTGTCATTGGAAAGTGTCAAATTATTAAAACCAGTTAGGATGTAAAAATAGTAGCATGTATATGAGAAGTTATGTATCAGTAAATTAATTCATATTAACACGTTTGTACCATTCATTGTAATTGTGTTTGTAATGCGTATTGAAACCCACAAGAGTGCCCTCAATTCAAGAAAAATATGATTTCTATATAAATAAACGATTCTATCCGTAATTCTGGATCGTTGTTAGGATGAATTCGTCCCGAAATTGGACAGTAAATTCATCAATTCAATCAATGATGACATATCCGAATTAAAAAATCATTTATTTCTAGGGTTATTCTTCTTTAAATAAAGACGATATTATTTTCTTATATCAAAATATCTGTGTATCGATTTTTGTTTTCGCCGAACCGTCACTTTCGATATAAGGAGGCACGACTGTACTTAGTGATTTAAAGGCATACATTTCGACCTGTCCAGTTTGAAATAAATGCGTCGTCGTATGGAGATTAAAGGAACCATAGTGAGGCTGCGCAACCCCCGAACATATATTTTATTTTAAACTTTTACAAAACGACTGACTCATAGCCGGTTTACACAAGATTTTAGCGTGTCTGAACCCCGAAGAATTCGTACAAGATCCGTGTAAATGACCCTTAGAGTGCATTAACAGTCTTTGTATACAGTGTATGACAAAAGTGTCGTAAAAAGTAACAAAAGTTCGGATTTTTAATCCACAGATAAGCGATATTTTTCTATATTTGTTGATGGAGATTGCTACAATTTAGAATAAAGAAGAATTTTTAATAACAGTTTTTCGTAAACGTTTTCTTTTTTTTAATTTCAAAGTTTGTTTTTAATATTCCTTATTAACATACTTTCACGAAAGCATATTTGGCAACGTTGTACGATAGTAAGATTGTATGAAAATGTGATTTCAGTCAGAAAACATTACTGTCAACACAATTCTAATAATACGGAAACGGGCGACAGAGAAGTAAAGTCATTATACAATAATACATAAATATACATAGCAAAGAAGTGCAGCGAATAACCTTCCTCGCCGAACCGACATCGGGCAAAAGTACCTGGCATAGGACGTCAAGCAGTCGGATAGAGACGGTCAGAGACAAGACATTAAGATTAGAGCTTATTTACATGTTGTACGGTTTCCGTAATTGCAATGCATGGCAGAACGACATATTGCATACGTGTCCCAATAAACACACTGTTCAGATTACTCCTCCCGCACAAAGGGGATACTTTATGCGGGAGGAGCAATCCGAACAGTGTGTTTATTGTGCTTCCCCACATTCCTTGCAATCTTTACTACGTTTCCCAAACTGGAGGCATCCTAGTGGAAATGTATTTCGAAAGCTGGATCAACATATTAGTAAAACTGGTTAGTTTGATACAAAGAAAGGTAATGCTAGGCGACCAAGGCAAAGGCTCATAATACAACAAAAAGAGCAAATTCTAAACTAAGTACAAGAATATCCCTCCGTTAGTACCTGACAGTTGGAGCTAACTGTCAGAAACATGATGTGCACGAAGGAGCTTTCGTGCACATCATGTTTCTAAAGTTCAGCCGCTCTATGAAAACGATAACATACTTGGATTAGAAGAAGATGGCAACATTTTAAGACGTATTCTTTGGAGCGATGACTTCACGGCTATGGTATTTTCAATATTCATAATTTTCACGATTGGGCAGCGGAAAATACTGATGAATTTCGGAAATGTGGTTACCAAAGAAAGTTTTCCGTCAACGTTTGGCTGGGCACAATAAACTCCACAGGGCACAGGGTTGTTGAGGTACCCATCGGCATCAAGATGATTTGGATCTACCAAATCATCTTGATGCCGATGGGTACCTCAATGTATTGGAAGAAGTTATTGATTGACTAGACGCCGTTGAACATACGCCATAACATGATTTACGTGCATTATTGAGCGTCCTGCTCACGTTGCTCGCAGTGGTGAGTGGTTCGATGAATACTTCCCAAACAGATGGATTGATCGCGGCGGCAGCGATCCTATCTTATGGTCTGCGAGATCTCCCGAGCTCAATCCTTTAGACTTTATTGTTTGGAGTTTAATTATAAATCATACCAGAAAGGCTCGATTGGATAGTACGACAATATCTCGTAGATTGCAATTATGCTTAGAAACAGACGGATTTAGTTTCTAATAGTTTACTATCAGAAAAATATCCAAAAATGAATGAATCCTGTTATAGAATAATATGTAATTTAAGATTTTTCACTATGTATTATTTTGACTATAAATAATTTCAAGAGCAAATCATATTCCGCGTAATTTAAAACGTCAAATTCACCTCGACTTTTCGATTCTATCTCTGGCATCTTCTTCTGGAACGTGTGTTAATAAGACTTAGTTGCGATAACGTGTTGCGATCACAATGCTCAAAATCATTACCTAATATAAATTAAAAATAAGCACGGACCAAGGGCAGACCCTTGTGGCACGCCATTAACCATTAAATTTTGAAGTTACTGCAATATAAAATCAGATAAAAATATACAAATACATATACACAATTTTTCCGGTTCAAAATCCCGTTTTCTTATTTCATTTCGGTGACTTCTTTCAAATGTACAGTCGGTGTTACTGTCCACAATGTACTTTACTGTGCTGATGGATTTTTCTAACGAATATTTTTCTTCTCTCAAAATACTACGATTCAATGACAAAACAAAATTCTCTCGATTTTTTTAAACTAGACGCCATTATGCCTATTGTTACCGCTAGTACAACGCTATTTAACTTGTTACTTAAATTATTTGTTTTAGGAGTCGATCATCAGAATATTTATAAAACAAGAAAGAATGAATGGTGAACATACGAACGATCAATTTAGATCTGAAACTTGCTAATAGTAAGTGCAGAAGTACATATCTAAAGTCCATTCACTTTAGGAACATAGTAGATAGCGCTGCAATCACCTTCCGTATGACACTGCCAAAATTTAACTCGATTAAATAACGGCGGGTAAATTGAAAGTAAACTATAAGTTTTATTATAACCTTTGTCAATTTCTTTGAAAGTAACACTAAATTCTAATGACAAATATTTTAGTAAAATGTTTGAGAAAAATATACGTTTAGGCTCAGTCAGTTTATTTAATCCAACCAAAAAAAAATGGAAACAATTTTATTTCAGATATATTCTATATTTCACGTATTCAAACACACTTCGGAATAAAATAGATTTCTATGAGACACATTAATAGTTCCCTTTTAAAGTAGCTACAGTTACTTCAAATATCATTTTTCTATGTTGACAATACGGAAGCAGCACTTAGAGAGAACATTTCCGATGATGATCCACATTAGCGGTAATAATAAATACTTCCACCATATCTTCTACGATGTCATCTAGCTCATACATCATACTTTCTTGGGCAATGATGAAGAAGTTTTAAGTATGAGATATCGCAAGCAATTCTTTTTGAAACAAGCCAATTAATTATAATATCCTTTTTGCATGCAGTCACTCGCATATTTTCTGCCTTGACGGAATGGTATGGTGCATTATCCATTACAATAACACAATTTGGTCTCTAGAAAGGGTAGAACATTTCTCATCTACTCTGTAAATACTTCACTATTCATTTCCTCGTGGTAATCGGAGGTTTTTTTCCGATTGAAAATATAGCAACGCATTTTCAACAAAACCCATTATCACTCCCAATATGTAGTATTATAATTCTACTTCATTTTCTGCAACATGCTAAACAAATAATATAGCGAGAACCAACCAATGACATAAGCAAAAGCGGTCGAAGAAATTTGACAACTGACATTACATAAACGTAACAATTAGTAATATTTCATTTTATCCGACATAAATTTTGTATGCACAGACAGCTTTATTCGTCCTGTGTAATTTTGCCTTACGTATTAGCCAATAGCAAACGGCCGAGATATAAGCCTATTTTGCCCAACGCTATTTTATTAAAGTGAACGATGTATAGATTTGAGATGTACAGATTATAGTGGTAGAGGTTTTCGCCTAGTTTTACTAAGAAAATCAGGCTAATGGCTATTATTATACTTAAACTTACATTAGTAAGGTTATGGTGGGAGGAAATTTATAATTATGGCCTTAAACCTTTGGCAATTATCCTTTCTTGTATTTAGAATCTTTCAAACAAAAAGTACTATTGGAAATCTGTATAGTTGCATTTACAAAAAAAAAAAGAAATAGAACATATATAGTGCGACTAGCTATTAAAAGCCTTGAAAGAATTCGATAGCAATTATGTTACGGTTTCGCTTTATTACATTGTAGTACATCAATAAATACATACATCCGTGCATTCGCCTGAAGGTCACCCGAAGATTCCGTTGCCGTCCTGAATACGGCAGGCGCCATCGTGTTTGATTTTCAACCTTTTTCAAACAGGCCACTGATTTGGGCATGTATTTGTTCTTCTTTTTTCCGGCCCGCCGTATAAATTTTTTCGTCGTTTTTACGGGCATCTCGCAAGAAAGGTGAACGTCTTCCATCTTCTTGATGCTAAAAATAATCTCCTGTACGTCTACACACACGCACGTAGGAGACGCGTTTAAACGTTGATTTTAGTACTTATCCCCGTGGCATTGTCTTTTTCTTGGTTTTGTTTCTGCCATCATCCAACCTATTTTGTTTTTTATCCAGACATTCCTTTGTAAACTCGATTTAAAATGTGTACAGCTCTCCAAACAAGTAGTTCTTACGTGGTGCGTTTGAAACACACGAGTCATTACCGCAACAACGCCATGTATGTATACCTATATATTAGCGATTTTTTATTAAACCAGTTGCAGTAACAGAATTAAATAAAAATTAGGAACAATGGCAAAATGCGTTAGACATCTTGATCTATTTGAAAAGAAAAGATTAAAGTTTTCAGAATATGTTTTAGAAACCGTTTCATAAAACGGTATATAGTATATAGTATCATAACATTTTGTATGTTAATAATTTTGACCATGCAATTATTAATTTAATTACCTATTATTAAATCACTTTCCAAAAAAAAAAAACGCTCATCATCAATATCGGAAAAAGGCGCTAGATCGCTACCACCGATAGTAAAAGGCCCAAGTGCTCTGACGTCACGCGTCTGTTACGTCATCATTACTAGGTGAATGTGTAGTGGGAAGTAGCGGGAAGCAAGCTGGCGAAAGTTAGACCAATTTACATGCACGTGTTTGTTCAATTTAATTTCAATTATAAGTGTTTTTAAGTGCAACTTTTTGTATTATCTTATTTGTTACAATAGTTTACGTTTATGCATTTCAGTTTCCAAGTGATGACGACTTGTTTGCAAAATGGATGTTGGCTATTCCCCGAAAAAGGATTTTACTCCATGTAAATACAGTACCGTAGAAAATTTACATAGGCAGCAATAGATTTCAGAATTTGTGAAAAATCGCGCACCTATCAAGCGGTTTTACGAAACTATTAATTCACGCGATGAAATCGAAGATCATTTATTTAATCCCAACATTATACTCGAAGGAACCGATATAGACCGATTGGTGGCGTTTGCTGTGAAATTCCGTTTTTCCATGACGACTGCCACCCTCTTTCAATCCGTAGCCATTCAAAATAATAACAAAAAGAAATAATACTTCAGACTAAAGCGCGTGTTAAAAAGAAGCGGCCGCTGTATGTACGAACACCTAGCGGTGGTGACGTCAAACATCAGCAATGCGGGCTTGTTCTTTCGGTGATAATGACTAATGACTTTGTCATTACCACCGAAGGAACAAGAACAACATGAAAAGAACGGCGAGATTTTTACGAAAACATATCATTACTGTAAGCGCAGGTTTTTAGATTGGAGGATACAATCGAGTGAGTTATGTTTCATACAAAACGATTCTGAGATAATATTACACTGCATATTAAAATTCCACTATGGCTATAATTATTTTATTTTGGTAAAAGTATATACGTCCAAATGTAGCTAGATTTGCATACGGTTTCATCAAGTTTATCGCACTTGCGGTATATTATTTCACCCTTAACGTATGTGTCCTAATACCTAATACCTTCTCCTTTTGATTCTATAGAACAAATATCCCGCAAAGAAGACCTTTATTCGAGGGATATTGATAATTACTTAGTCTACAACATATATATATATATATATATATATCTATATATATATATATATATATATATATATATATTGCAATGATGTTTTTACAACATCTTGTCGTTCCATTGTTATTGATTGTAAAGGCACAGGTTTGTAAGCCAGGAA
>JARFOC010000946.1:514468-527578 GCA_031763485.1 Osmoderma eremita | reverse complement strand
CGACTTGCTAAGACAAACCAATCTATGGCGGAAATGATGATTCAATTTAGTACAATATCTGCATTGTCCGGGTTTTAGGTTGATGTGGAATTTGCACATGTTTTCTGAATATAAAATATTTTATAACAAGAAAATAAATTTATAGATTTACTTTTACAGATTGAAAGTCTAATATTATATGTAGTGAAATGTGTATTTCTTTCATTTAAAAACATTCAAATCTTTTAGTAGGATTATATGCGCTATACTGTCCGAGTTTGACGTTGAGCTGTTGAGACGTTGAACTGTAGGTTTACAATGTTATAAACGTAATCCTAATTATACTTATCATAAATTACTAGGATGTACTCGTTATTTCTGGGAAAACTGTCTCTATTAAATTTTATGGTAGTAATTTTTAGTATTACTCCTGCATATACAAGATAAGATATTCCTGCTACTTGCTCAACTCCAAACTAAATACGAATTGAGTGTAAGAAGTATTGAAATAAAAGAAAGTTATATACCTAAAAGGAATTTCAGCTTATACCTTTGTTTATTTTTGATGAACTTTATTAATTTGATTCACATTTTACTTTATAATTAATGCGATAGATCGATTAACATGATTTTTATAACACACTAGCTTTAGCAAAGGTGGGTGGATGCTACCTCTTCCCTTGGGAGATATTTGATTTATTGCAAATTTTTTATTGATTCTCATAAGATATATTCTGTAAGTATTGTTGCTTTTTTTAGAAAATATAGAGTCCTAGATGTAATTTAACCGTTTATTATCTTGTCTATGCACCGTTTTCTTGCTATAGGAGTGGAAATGAGACCACTTCAGTCGAGTGAATGTCACCCGACTGAAGTGGTCTCATTTATGCCAATTAAATTTGAGGCAACACCATAACAAACTACAGGCATCAAATCATTGCCGTCATTTTTTCTTAATAGCTGTTTTTGACAGCTGATCTGTGTACTTTAATGCATAAGATACATAACCTCATTGATGGTTGCGTTCAAATTCGTCAACACGCTACGTTTAAAGTGGGTACAACAAAAATTTCAATCTAAGAAATACATATTACGTCATCACAATGCCATCGTAGAGCTAAAGTGATGAGCTAAAGTGAGAGCAAAATTTGACTGAATAACTAACTCTCTATAAACGAATTATGAAAAATCTCTTGAAAAAGACACTAGAAATAATAAATGTTCGCGGTTTTTCCACAATAGCTTGGACGCACCACAACGCAACACTCTTTAAAAACGTTAACAACGTCAGCGTATATATTCATTCACCGAGCTCTAGTCGACAACTGAAATAAAAAGAAATGCTATCCAGGAATGGGGAATGCAGGTCTTAACACGTCAAGACATGTTCTCTTATACTACATATCTATGGATGCATATTTTAGGTGGATAAGCGCATATCCTGGAACATAAAAACTAAGAGTGATGAAGAAATTTTGAAAACATAATTGATTTCAGCATGCAAAAGTATATGATGATCAGGCTTTTTGTCCTTTTTTTTGTAATATTTTTAATACTGTTGAACACGTCTTTGGCGTCTAATACTTGTTAGGAACAAATTTTATTTTACATTCCATGTAATTGCAACAAACTATATAATATCTGGCATACGATTTATGTTATAATTTCTTCATTGCGCAGATTTATTGATTTGTGACAAAATTCTAGCCTAACAAAATTGTATAAAATTCAATTCGTGCTGCAAACATTGCTTATATAGCAATTATGCAAAATTTGACATTACTTTCAATGGATAACGTACATTTATTCCTTAGATATTCAACGGATGTGATATATACTTAATTCAAAACAGAAATCTGTAAAATTATTTGTAGCCAATACTCTGGCGCGAAAGTAATACCTTCATGAATTATATCCGCATATAAACATTAATATGTAAATATACATGCACATAATGACTTCAGGATCACACAACACAGCTAATAATGCACAGCATTATACTAGCGACAGACATTCATTTATGTGACTGTATATTTACATATTAATGTTTATAGGCGCATATAATTCATGAAGATATACTTAATTACAGAGCTAAGACTTGTGTATTTTGGTATTTTAAACTTTGCTATATGTACTTTAGGTTTAGAATTTGGGCGTGCAAGCAGAATTTCGCCTTCAAGTTTCAAATATTTTTTCCTATTATTAAAAATATAATAATCGTTCGAAAATGGCGTAAGAGCAGTTAAAACTTGAGATGTTATATTTTGAAATATCATAGGAAAATCAATTAGCAAGTATTCACAGTTCTGATTTAGGAGTTCATAGTTTGTTCTTTTTTTAATTTTTATGAGAATCAATAAAAACGCAAATTTACACTAACATTTCAATATTACATGCACTTAAAAGAAGGATGCTTGGGGCATAATGAAATTTCGTAAATATCAATCTACGTATGGGGATAAGAGAATTGGAGAAAAAGGTATCATAATTTAATGTAATAAAAGGATTTTGTAGATCATTGTGTTGCTTTATAACATTAAAAGTCCACTTACACAACTAATATTGGTTTGTTTGTCTATTTTTTTCAGAATACGATTATAAATCTGGTGTTCATAAGGATCCTAAACACTGTATGGTCCTTTTGTTTTATAATATATTCTTATTTCTACTGTTACACCTCTTACTTTTAGTTTCCATTATTATTTGAATATATTTTCGTTTAATTATTTTCTTTCCAATATTTCTTATCACTTTTTTTTTCACTTAAGTAAACAAGCGTTGGAAGCTATCATCATATTGAGTTCTATCGCTTTCTCTACTGTAGATTATGTGTGGTATTGCACACCAAATTAAGATTCCTTGTATTTGTGTAGGTATTTTTATGCATACTTTATACTCATACTTCTTTGCTTCAAAATCCTATTTTTGCAAAATTGTAAAATTGGGAATTACTGTAGTAGAATATACATTTTTTTGTTCCTTATTGTAGCTTTTGCTGTAAAAAAAAAATGATGCCATTTCGATTCGTTGTAGTTAATGCTTTTTTATGTAGGAATTTGATACAAATTTCAGGAAAATCGACAAAGTTTTGACCCATTTTGATAAATTTCTTGGGCTTTATTGATACAATATAAACATAAATATGTTTTTGTTTTGCGCATCTTTCATATTAAATAGCCTAAGGCATAAAATAACCGTCTATTTATGCGAGGATTGTTTGAGCTTTTACATTCCATGATTTCAATACAAGCTACGTATGTATGTGTGTTGCGAACTTTGGTCTGGTCGATGGAATCTCCTTGGAGACATTATTACGTCAAACAATTGACGCCGTTGGTTTCTGTCGTTCAGCAAAAGGGTTAACGACCCAACCGTTCTCTAACCCCCGTTTATTTGCATTGTTTGGTTCTAATGTATGTTGCGTGACAGTTCGCTTCAACAGGAGGCAATTTTCTTGGATAAATTATGAGGCAATAATCAGGATGAATAAGTAATACCTACCCGGTTTAGTATCTAAAACAATAGACCGTCTTTGGAACTACTTAGCAAACCTTAAAAACCCTCCACACCTCATTAATATACAAGGTGTGTAAATTAAGTAATGAGACTGATAACATAGCTATCAGGTGCTGCTATCAGGTTTTGCTTGAGACTTGGGCAAAGTGCAATAGAAACTTTTACATAACTTCAGCAGGCCTACGGACACAGTGTTTTGTCAAAAGCTCAGGCGTATCGCTGGTTCAAGACATTTTCAATAGGAAGAGAGTCGATGGGAGATGAGCTTCGCACCAACTGCAAGAACAGATGGCAATGCCGACAAAATCCCCGATCTTGTGCGTTCAGATCGTCGGTTGACGGTCAGAATGATCCGCGAACAGTTGAATTTGTCTCACACCACCGTTCATCAAGTTTTGACCAATGAATTGGGAATGAGAAAGATCTGCTCGAAAAAAAATGGTTTCAAAAAACCTTTCACAGGAACAAGACATCAGGAGAGAAAGGTGCCTTGACTTTTTGGAATCGATTGAAAATAATGAAAATTTTTGGGGAACGTGGCATTACTGATAATAAGAGTTGAGTGTTCGAGTATGACCCGGAAACACAACGCCAGAGCATGTAATAGCACACTTCAGGCTCTCCAAAGCCGAAGAAAGTAAGAATTAGCAAATCAAAGATCAAGAGCATGCTGATTTGCTTCTTTGATAGCCTGGGAATCGTTCACAAAGAGTTCATGCCTCAAGGACAGACAGTTAATCAACATTTTTACCGAGAGGTTCTCGAAAGACTCCGAAAAAGGGCCATGCGTGTGAGACCAAACATCAAGAACGATTGGATCCTGCATCATGACAATGCGCCTTGTCACACAGCAATTTCCATAAACGGTTTTTTGGCCAGTAAAAATACTTCTGTGGCTCTTCAGCCTCCTTATTCAACTCACTTGAGGCCTTGCGACTTTTTCCTCTTCGCAAGATTGAAAATTCATCTGAAGGGACATCATTTTGGGACACTCGAAAACATTCAAACGATTGTATCCGACCAGCCAAAGGCTATTCCAATATCCGAGTTCCTGCACTGGTATGAGGAATGGAAGAACCGTCTCCAACGCTGTGCGGCTTCCCAAGGGAGTTATTTTGAAGGAAACAACGTACAATTGTAATTATATTCAAATAAACATATTTAAAAATATCAGTCTCAATACTTAATTTACACACCTCATATACAAACTGTTTACGTATTTTGGCAAGGAAGCTGCCATCCTCAGCAGTAACCTAACTAACCTAAACTTTAGCGTTGCTGCTGGGGATGGCAACTTCGTTACTGAAACACGTACACAGATTGGATATACAGGGTGTTTCAGGATTATACTGAAAGAACTAAAATTTTGGTTGAGGGCACCAAGGAAAAAACTTTCTATGAAGTTGTATCCATAAACGCTTCGTTAAATAGTTACAGTCCTTCAAAGATGAGGGTCAAAATCCAGCTTTTATATTTTTTCTCTAATTTGGAAACAATTGTGACCTGCCAAGGAAATGACTTCTTACAACTAATTTTTATTGTAAAACCAGCAAAAGTGAAAAACAATACATAATAAGAACAGATGAGATTATTAACAGTAATGGCAATGCTTCAAAAAAGTTCTTCAAAAATGTTTCCTCCAGTCCAAAGGCAGTTGTAGTTACCTAACGAATAACCACAAAAATTCCACCTCAAAAAAGTTTCAATGTAAAATACAGTAGGGGTGACTGACTTTTCCACTTCATATCTTTGAAGGACTACATATTTAACATAACTACATATTTAAGGAACTTGCATAGGATTTTTTTCTTACTTTGGTGCCCTAAACCCAAATTTTGTTTTTTCCATTATAATCCTGACATCCTATATGCTACATGGAACTTGCAACACCAAGAAGGGGTGCGAATTTTTTTACCACACTTGGAAGAAAACGTAACAATTGATTAAAATTTTGTTGCTATGGATGAAATGGTCATGGCATATCTGACACTTCAAGCAGTTTTTTCTAGCATTATTGGCAGTTGTATTTTTTGCGATTTTTTGATTAAATTTTCACCGTTTCTCTTGTGCTGTTTTCGGTTAGCTTGATTTCCAGGTTTGATATGGTTAGAGTGCGATAACGTGAGAATTAATGCAACTTGAGCGAATTCGACAGAGGTTGATTTGGTGGCTTGCGTGAAGATGGTTTTTCGTCTAGGAAAATCGCCTTAACCAAAACCAATCGATCATCATGCGTTGTCATCAGTCATGGAGAGCTAGGAACGTCGCCGAATAGGAACAGAAGAAGAACTAATGAGGACCATCACCTTCATCTAATGGCACTAAGAGACCGATTATCCAGTACCAGGTCAATTGCGGATCAATGCTTAGATAATGAAGGTCGTCTTGTGACCCTTCGAACCGTTTATCGCCGTATCAGGTCTTACGGCTTGCAATTCTATCGGCCACATCTTGTGTTACCACTTACGGCTCA
Organism: Osmoderma eremita; assembly: GCA_031763485.1. NCBI lineage: Eukaryota > Metazoa > Arthropoda > Insecta > Coleoptera > Scarabaeidae > Osmoderma > Osmoderma eremita. The sequence goes on along the minus strand of JARFOC010000946.1, from coordinate 521,610 downwards.
ACACCCACAGCAACGTTTGGAGTGGTGTAGGTTGCGAATGCACTGGAACGTGGAGTGGTACAGGCTGGTGTTCAGTGATGAATCCCGATATTTTTATAGGGATGCATGATGGTCGCATGAGAGTCAGACGAAGACGTGGGTAACGTCATTATATTCAATTTTCCGTTGAAAGGCATTTGCGCCGAGCCGTGGAAATTATGGTGTTGGCTGCTAAAGCGTATGGGAGTAGGTCTCAGTTGGTGTTTACGCCAGGGTCTACGTAGACGAGGTGGTACCCCATATTCTTCTATATGTAGAGCAGTTAGAAGACCCATTTTTTCAGCAGCAAAATGCCGTCCCCACATGGCGAGAATTTATCTAAATCAGTTCGAAGAGACCCACGTCAATATCTTGCCATGCCCACTCAGATCTTCTGACCTCTCACCAATTCAACACGCATAGGACATGGGATTATGGGAAGAAAACTTGGCAAAGCCTCCGCAAACGTTAGAAGCTCTTTGACGTGACATGAATTGCAGGTTGCTTGCGACACCATACCCCAAGAGGACATCGGCCTCCTACTGCAATCATTGCGAAGAAGAGGGAGGGAGTGCGAAACTAATAGGGGCAGCCCAACACTTTATTGATAAAAATAAAATCAAAATTTTCTCTCCTCTTTCTGTCCAATTTGAATCACCCTGTGACTAGGTAAACATTTCGATAAAGTTGAGTCAAAAAATTCGCGTTCTCTCTTGGTGTTGCAATTTTCATGCCGTGCAGTATATTTATGCGGTTTGTAGTGTTTGTTAAGTATCTAAAATAACAGTTACTTAATACATTCTTCTACTGGTTTATACCATTAGAGTTTCTATGTGAAATTGTAAAGGCGGCATTATTTTATATAATAGTAAGTAGAAATCTATAGATACTCTATTCATTCCCAGACTTCTTAGATTTTCTTTGTCTTGTGTAAAAGTGTTTGTCGAATGGAATAGATAAACTGAAGAAAACATCATAATTTTCTTGGAATTAAATTAGGGTGCACTTTATGTTTGTACCCTCTCAGCATACCTATGTGGCATTTAGACTATTGTATGGTGTGATATTCTGGGAAGACTTAACAGAGGCAAAGCGAATTCTTTAAACATCTTGCATAGGCAAAAAAACGGAAAGTTACAATCAAGTGTTTGGACAATTTGAAATATCTCGCCTTACCTTCGCATATCTTTGTATATTTATATGAATCTTCGTGCGTCGTTTGAATAAGGGTTGGACCTTTAAGAAACTATCAAACGAGTCACGGCTGCAATACGCTATCTTCGCGGAGCTTTATTGCATTGCAGAAACAAGTGTTGCGTATATTTATAAGAGTGTTGTTATTTCTTCATAAATGACGTGACGTATGTTACAAATAGATTTAAAAATATTTACCAGGATTAGCTCTGAGTGATTGCGTGTTTCTCCAAGAGCAACCATTTTTTGACTTGTTTTATATCTTGAACAATGAAATAAATGTGCCATTACCAGAAGAAAAAAATGGCAAGAAGGGTATCATTCTAGATATTCAAAGAACTCTTGTTAGAGTTTGTGGAATTGATCTAAATATGGAGCTATTCTTATTTAAGAAGAAAGTAAGTGAGGCCGATGTTAGCCTTATCCAAACAATAAGAAACATTTTAATAAGATGCAGTAAGATGCAGTAAGATCCGTGAGCATTAGGTTGCGTTTTGATTTGACAATGAACTTGTGGATTCTTCTTTCTACGTAACTGAGGATTACGTCCTGTTATTTTCAACCAAGTTCAATCCAGCGATTCTGAGGTGGAGCTTTTCTCGCCGTGTTATTACCAATATAAGGCTGAGTTTGTCGTGGAAGCATAGCAAATTTTTGCCCAGGGCAGGTGCTCTGAGAATCCTTCCCCCTTACCAGAGCTGGAACTGGACAATGAAAGCCACTGAGCTACTTCATTTACCCAACGACTACCTCATGATGATTTTCTTCCGATATTTCATTTCCACAGCCGTTAACTACGAGTTAGCTAAATATAGCTGATGGCTAAACAATAAATTATAGTCAACAATTTATTTCCCAAAATCATGTGCTCTACAATATTTCTGGATCGTATTGCGTAACTGAAACACGTGCTCCTCTCCCATGCAAAAATAATTGTAGCGTTCTCATTCTTTCTTTTTTTAAAATTTATTACCGGTAAAGGTCATCTCACATATTTTTTTTTAAATCCACGAGATCGTCCTAGTTAATATGAATGGCGTTGTTGGCACTGCACAAAATACTATGTTATTTTGACACGTCCTACACTAACGAATTTTCGCAAGCCTCGCCCAAACGGTAGATTTATAGTACGAACTCAAAATGAACATGTTTGTGGCGTGGATGCCAAGATGCTTACCTTCCACCGTTTACGCTTTTGTTCTAAAAATTAATGCGCTAAAAATAGCGGCATATTTACGGAAATCGATTCTCCCTCGTGATATATTTGGCGATGGTTGATCGTAATGTAAAGTGTGGCATTTTAAAAAAAGGGACGTCTTACTGACACACCTCGATACATAGTCGTTTTGTACAAACGACTTCGTAAATATTAATAACAGCCATATAGTTAAATTTAAAAATATTACAAACTTTGTCGATTTTTCATTTTCGAAATGCGTTTTTCCTTTAAATTACATTATTCATTAGATTTAAATGTTTCGTGTAAAATATTTCAGGACGAGCAAGTTTTGTGTACTTTGCTTGGTATTTTGATGAGAAACGCGTCTCTATATACAAGGTGTGTAGGAAAGTATGCAACATAGGGAAACTTTTTTATGGTCCATTTCTCAGAAAATTTTATACTTTATAAAAGTTTGTGCTTTACTTAAAACTCATTTAACCGTGAAAACAAATGAGTTATCATTTTATATAGTTAAATATTTTAATAATTTAATAATCCAAACAACTTTTGTCTCTAACAAATTGTCCTGTATGCAATAATCCAATTATAGTTTCAGTACTTAGAGTCGTTGTTTAGCTTTGATAAGGTTTATAGAAGAATATTCTTTCTATATTAGCCCAGGAATCAAACAGACATAATTATATACTCTAAAAGGGATACATTGGGCGTACGCAAAATGTGCGGTTTAATCGGGTTGGTGATATCCGGTTTATAGGTTCTGTAATGTTTTGTTTGATTGTTCGGTATTTTATTTGGGGCCGGGAATTTTGAATATATAATTTGGGGTTGTGAACGTCGTCTGTGTGCCCCTCGCGGCTGTCCAATATCCCTTCGCCTGACGAGACGTTACTGTGAATCATAGAAATTTAGTTCCGCGAAATTCCGTGCGTCTGCGACAAATGTCAAACGAATATAGGTATGTAATGTATACGACGATATTATTGTATATATATTATTGTATACGACGATATTTTACTATACTAAAAGCAAAATTGGATAGGAATCCTAGGAATATAATGCTTTCGTTTTCATCTACAGCACGTATTCACAAAGGGTTTATTGAAACTATATCAGATAAACAATATATAAAAACAGCATATATCAAAGACTTAAACGACTAGGCAGCATATACAAATATATACAAGTGTAAGTAAAAGTTATAGTTACAGATCCAACCAAAGATTACTCGCGGATATATCTAAATAGCATTGCAACGAACGGTAGAAATGTGCTCTTATTTTTTTTTTGTGATACATTCACGATCCATTCATACATCATTTAGATGACTGCAGCGTTTTTTTTTTAATACCAAAGTGTTTACATATTTTATTTTACATCTTCTTTAAAGTAATTAGTGGTACGTTGAATATTATTACACATTAAAGAAATACTGAAAAAAGAAAATTAATTCATAGATCGGTAAAAATGGTCTAAAATCAGTAGAGGAGATAGCACTGGGGGTAATCACAGGTGTACCAACTTAAATTTTATAGTTCACACTGCATTAAGTTAAATGGAATTTCAAAAATTTCAGCTGCTTATGTCAACTAAATGACACAATACCGTTTTACAAGTTATGCCCAATTATATGCGGCGTGTGTGTGTTGTACATTGTCATGGAGCGTAGTATCATTTAGGTACACCTGGTATATCGATGTTTGAGATAATGAAATCAAATTAATTTAATTCTAGCGCATCATTGAAAAGGGAAAACTCTTACTTATAGGGTCGTACTAAGTACTATAATTCCTTGCAAAATTAAGAGTAAATAAAATAATGCTCTTTGAAAGAGAAATGTCAAAAAATGGTTAAAACCCAGGGATTTTTGGACATTGTTTAAGAAATAAAATTATAAGAATAGACAATGTATATGTGTAAATAGTGGAAGTGAACCTTTATAAACAATATTAATTTATGATGAACAATTAAAATGTATAAGTTAAGATAGGAAACTTCGAAATGAGAAACATTGTTAAAAATCCCCGGTAAAGATGGAATTAACACATTTCAAGAATTATTGAGCTTGTTTGTTAAGTAATTATCATATAATGTATTTCAAGGATAGTTATTATGAACGTTAATCATATTTAATTTATTTCTAAGCAATATTATCTTGAAAAATAGTAAAAAGTTGACAGTTGAAATTATAATGTTAATATTAAAAGGGATGGAAAGATGGAATCTTTTGCTGGCGGGGGATAGGTGAAAGTAATCATCATGTTAAACATGTATCCACAGTAATCTCGGATCCAAATGAATAATTAATTCCAGTATTCTTGAATTCATCTGGAGATTGACAGCTATCGGATCGAGGCGAACTACAATTGTTTAAAAGAAAAATATGATATTAGTATAAAGAGAAAAGTTCGGAAAATCATATCAATATTAAATTAAAGTTCAAAATTAAAATAAATAATTAGACATCTAAATAAAATATATTTCTGTCGGGGTGGTATCAATAAAACAATTTGGAGCGTCGTTTTTGACGAGCATATAAACACATGAGAAGAAAAAAAAGAGGGGACTTGGATTTTGCACGCAGCTATAAGCACGTCGAATGTTTTTCAATATAATGAACAATAGAAAATGGCTGTAAAGCGTCCATATTGAAAATTGATCAGTTATTTACCGTTTACTTAATAATGGACTAAATCTACATGTAAAAGCCGATGTTTTGTTAAACACTATATCAAAAGCTGCATATTAAACTCACTTGCGTAAAGAACCATCCATATCCTCGTTTCCTGAATGAGGTTATCTGTTTTCTGAGTTCCCGAAGGAGATTACCCTTGTTCAGCCTTCCTATCTAATGAGATCCTGAGCTGTATCAATCCCCAGTCAATTCTGATCCGTGCAGTAGGACCGAATCCTCAGAGTCCAGAACAAGCGGAGTTTCCATACCGATTCCATGGTCATTTAACCTATAAAAAAGAGGTTTTCATAACCAGGTATTTTAGTATAAGAATTAAACGAATATGACAGTTATAATTAGTGTGTAAGTACTAATTATAACTGTCAATGTTTAAAAGACAAATTAGCTCTGAACAATGGAAAGTATGAATCAGCACTTATATCAACACAACTAGTATTTAATACTCATTGGTATTAGTCATTAGGGTGGGAATTTAAAGGATCTGAGGGATAGGCAATTCATATACCGTGTATGTGTGTAAGTCTAAGCAAATTGAATATCACTGTGTTAAAATCAGTGTAAATCAAATGTAAGTAGGTAAAAATCAAGGTTGTTTTTTTTTTGTTGTTATGAATTAAAAATTATTAGGTTTTGTATTATTTTATTGATTATATGTGTTGATTTATTTGTTAAATTATATTTATTCGAGTTAAGAGCGATGACTTTAATTTATTCTTGACAAACAAGCTCATATAACACCGTAGCTGCAACCTATGTCGATGGGCAGACCCCTAGGAATCCGCATCTATGAGATCGAACCGTGAGTAAGAGTCTGGTGTTAAGAATCATTGAGTAATCCGTTAAAATAATCTGGGACAATGGTTTGTACCTGAGTAGATTAAGAAGAACTATCATTTTAGGTGGGGGTTTAGATAATTTAAAACCTTTATTTAAAGGGTAATTTCATTAATTAATTAATTTGGCTGGGGTTTTTAAAATTTACTTATATTTTCAGTTGCGCATAGATGTACAGAGTGTTGTATTCTGGTGTTAGTGCGTTCCATCATAAATTCTCCCAAGTTATTTATTGAATTTGAATTGAAAAGAAAAAGGGGGTTGGAGAGTAGTATTACAATATATAATAGTTTTCATGTACAGTTAAATGTGTGGTGCGGAATTTTGGGGAGAAAAGCGGTCGGGCCTTATTTTTTTCGTGAAAGTCTAAATGCTGAAAGATATTTAGCATTTCTAACTACTGAATTAGAAAATTAATTTGACAACTTACCATTACAAACAAGACGTTCTTTGTGGTCCTTTGCATTATTTTCTATGGGGTTGGTTGAAACATGAGGTGTATTCGGCCAGACCATTTGATAACCGAGAAGATTTGCAGAACAGAATTAGGGAAGCGGTAAGGTATCCCAATAATAATCCGAATTTCCTGCAAAACGTCGTCAGGGATTTTAGTAGACGTACAAATTTATGCATTGATCAAGAGGGGCATCATATCGAGTGATGTTTGTTTGAAACATAAAAAAAAGATAACTTATTTTATAATTTCAAGTCATTACAGAGTATTTTTGCTATTTAAAGCGGTATTTCATTTGTTTAACGGGTAAATGTGTTTTAAATAAACCACAAACATTTATAAACAATAAAATTTTCTGAGAAATAGACCTTTCTTGCATACTTTCCTGGACACGTTGCATAGTTGTACAAAGCATATATTTAAATATATGTCACCTACGTACATAAAACCTACAATACTTTATACAATGTAATTCACAGGGATAGAATATTAAAATGTGCCGTATTGCAGTCAATATTTGTTCAAAAATTGTTCTAAAGGCAGTAAGAGGGTTGGATTATTGATATTAAACAGTTTTGGCCTATTAATTTAGTCATCTCTGTGAAAGGAATTGACCAAAGGACTGCTCTACAAAGTATCGCTGAGTTTAATTTCTGAAGAGCCTGAAAATAAATATTTTAAATCAGTTTTAATATAAGAAACATCAAAAATGCCAAAAACAATTAACCGTGAAAATGCCATTATCGGCGCATGGTTTATTGCTGGAA
>JARFOC010000946.1:470778-514368 GCA_031763485.1 Osmoderma eremita | reverse complement strand
AACTTAGTTGCCGAAATGCGTATTCAGAGTTCTTTACTCAACAAGGTGGTAAGGGGTATTTTTTAACTTAAATATATATTTTCTTGGTAAAGATTGAGGACTGTGCTGGACTGTGGGGCAGTATAGTAAACACCCTGTACCAGATCACTCCTCACTTCACAACAAATGGATTAATTCGATATACGCGATTCGGGGTACGTTGATTCCCGTCACCATCGTCAGTGCGCCGACATTTTTGAACAACCTGAATAACTTATTTACACCTGATTCTCCAACATCCTTACGAAGTAGTGAAATTCGTGATTGAAATTAGAGAACACACAGCGACGTTTTGTCGTGCAGACAGACGAGTCTCCTCCAATCAGCCAAGCGAAATCGATAATCATTCAGCTCATGTAATGACGTACACAAATGAGCAGTCTAGGCGCATGGACGAACATATACTTTTCTGTGCACAGTCGACTATGTATGTATCATAGACGACTATGGACAGAAAAGTGAAGGGAGCTCAACTCGTGTGTACGCGAATAATAGAAAGTGATATTCGAAGCTTTATCATTTAAATTTATAGGATTTTGACACCTTTCCAAAGTACATGCATGTATTGTTGTTGTGTGTGCAGATAGGTACATATGTACAATGTAAATACTTATTATGTTTGTACATTTGTCGAAATAAATACAATTCAATAACATGAAGAGGTAAATTAATATCAAATCATATATGTATATTATGTCACATATTTATTTATATTATTATTTATATATGTGTATTTTCATTGCAAGATGACTCCCTTTTAAAATTATTTGAATTTGATAATACAACCCAATTAGAATTCTTACGTATTTATCAAGCAATTTGCGTAATATGCATACCTTCCTGTTTCCTCATGTTAAGTGTAACTTACAATTAGTTCACAAACAACAATAACAAATGTGAGCGATGGCAACGAGCTTCCTCAAGTAAAAAATTTCAAGCATCGTTTACGTAATGATTATCGCAAAGTTATTTGCTCACATGTTTATCTAAGGTGCAATTATCAAAGGTTATCTCACGACGTTAAGTAATCTTAATTATAATACTAGTTACATACATATGTAAAATAAATATCTGTTGGATAACACTAAGGAGTCATTGTGAGCAGTATGTTTACAAAGTTTTATGAAGATTTCAATAATTAAAATTACTTAGAAAAGATTATATTTAGGTTATTGAACTAGGAAATACTAATACAATTCCCAGGCAACACACATGAGATTTTTACGTTAAATAAGTGTTTAATAAAAGTTTGTTCAACGTAAAAAGTTTGTTGTCTGGGTTAATAATCTTGTAAATCATTGGGCTATATGAAGTTACTTGTTCATCAGCTTTGCCTCACTTAGGAATTAAAACAATTTGTGATGCCTTCCATTGCGGTGGAAAATATCCAATTCCTAGAATAGCATTTTATATGTGAACAATACCCGGTAGCTCCTGAATTACTTCTGATTCTTTAATTTCGCATAGTTGTACGAGTTTAATTGGCAGTAACATTTCATAGTGCCATGAATGTAGTTTGAATACTTTCGTTCTGTGTCCTTTCCTTATCATCCTTACACCAGCTCCTGGCAGCTTTCCGAATTGGTGGTAGTGATTTAACTGTCAGGTTTTCTAATATTCTTGAAGCTTCCCATAAGAAATACTCAGTAACTTCTGTTCGGTTTTCCAACTATTCTGATATATTTAAATTCTTCTTATTCTGCAGCATATCTTTTAAGTTTCGTGCAATCTCGCATAATCTGGCTTCTATCTTTTCTTCTCAATATCTAGTCACCAACAGCCTCTTACATCTGAGCAATATTGTTGTTTGTAAGTAGTGTATAGAATCGTACATGTCAACTCCAATGCACAGCCTGAATAGTGCGTGGAAAATTCTCAACACCTAAGTCAATACCTTCAGCTGTTTGTAGTGAGACGTCTACAGTCAAGCGTTTTTTAAACTGAACCATTTGTTTATATTTTCACCAGTCAGTTGCGTTGGTAATAAGGTATGTCTCTCTGAGTTTACCCCTATCATTTAGCGCTTAGTAAGTGAGTAAGTAGGTATCCTACAAACATCCTACGATCTGCTCTGGGAACCTTTGGAAAAGCCAATATAGATAACGCCTATATAAAAGTAGTGCAGAACGTTGAATGGTTTCAAGGTAACTAATGGTCTTAAATAAAGATGTTGTTTTTCGCCTATCTTGGTTAAAATATATCAGGAGCAGGTCCTCAAAGTATGGAAGAGAAAATGTAAAGAAGTGGGTATTCCTCTAAATGATGACAACATAATCAACACAATTTGTTTTGCTGATGATCAAATAGTTATACATCAGAACCTCAACAATTTGAAGTACATGACTAGAAAATTAACAGACGAATGTAGGAAATGGGGCTTAGACCCTTGGAAGTACATCACAAGACATCACTTTAGAAAAGAAGGAGAACCAATAAAACACTGTGAGGAATACAAGTATTTGGGACTACATATAAAAAACGGACCATTATAGCAACCAATAAAGGCAAAAAACATACAACGAAGAAGAGCAATCTCTCTTCTGATTAGCATACTCTAGAATCAAGGAATTTTAAAAGAAAATACACAAAGAATTTAGAATACAATTGTAAAGACAATCATTACCTACAGCAGCGAAGCGCACTCATTGCAAGAAAGAACAGAGCAACTACTGAATGCTACAGAAATGGATTTCTGGAGAAGCGCCCCTGGAAAATCAAGGAGGGAAAGAGTAACAAATAGAAGAATAAGAGACATAATGGGAGTTGCATGCACAACAGTAGATGACATCAGAAGAAAACAAGTAATATGATACGGACATCATCGTAGAATGACTCCTGAACGACTATCAAAGCAAAAACTAGCATGGAAGAAGAAAAAGCAATGTCCGAGAAAAACCTGGAACGAAAGTATTGGAGGAAGAGACCTACAGATAGACATAGGAGGAGCATATAGTAGTGGCGGTTATGTGTCGGAAGGCAGGGTAGAACGTTTTAAAACGGAATATATTTAAAAAGAAATCTTAAGAAGTGTAGTTGCAGTTTAAGTGTTCATTGTGACTTGTTCGTGCCCTTAGAATTTAATTAGGTATCCTTTGCTGTTTTCTCTTATTTTTTACATTTTGTAGCTACTTACTCCTTCAGTGTATTAAATTAAGTGTCATGCTGCCAACTTATTTCTCCTTAGAGAGTAGTTAAACAATATAGAGGAGAAGGCAAACAAAACACATTCTATCCATTTTTTTTCAAACTGCTTCGATTAATGTTTTTGAAAATCATGCCAGCAAAGTAAAAGTGAACTCCACTTCGATTTTAGGAACTAAATTCCCATCCCTTACAGTTTCAACTGGTATTAATCTTGAAATGTATCATTTTTACAAACCGTGATTATCCAATTCCATTACTTGAATATTCCTATCTCACTCTGGCGTCAAGTTAAACGTACAAGTATTGAACCCTGAAATAATATTAAGTATTCGAAATCTAGAACAGCAAGCTAGTTCTACAGGGTGTTTACGGTCTTGTAATTTTACTTTCAAGGGGTGATTAGACATCCTAAAACAAGGTCATTAACATAAAAATATCTTACCAAAGTTGCATAATAAAAGAGGTATTAATGCTAAAAAAGAATTTAGCTTTTATTTCTTTTTATTCTTAAATGGTGATTAAGCTTATTAAGCTTACTTTAAACATTTTTTTATGTTTGTCATGGAATCTACTTCACGCTAGTTGTTCAAAGTTATCGCCGTGTTGTTGAACGCAAAGTCTCGCTCGAGATATCCATGAATTGGCATAATTTACTAGGCCTTGGTCTTGCCGTCTAATCATCGCCGCAGCTGCCTCAACGCGGTTACGAAGATCATCTTAATCAATTACGTCGTTGGTGTGTACCATGGTCTTCATAACGCCCCAGAAATCAAGGGGGTTAAGGTTGGGTGACCGAAAGGCCATGGTATAGGACCACCTCGACCAATCCACTTATTTTCAAAAACATTATCTAAACGTTGGCGAACTTAACGATTAAAATGCGGCGCTGCGCCATCGTGAAAAAACCACATTTGTCGACGTACATTCAAACGAACTCCTTACAATAGTTCTGTCAAATGATTTTGCAAAAGCAATGGATAATCATATCCATTCATTCGATTTGGCAACATAAATGGGCCAATATGTTGTCCCAAACCGCCCCATACCAAACGTTTATCGAAAACCTATGCTGGAAATGATTATGACGAAGGCCATGTGGATTGTCCACAGCCCAAATATGAATATTACGACAGTTATTTATGCCGTTATGCGTAAACGTTGCTTCATCGGTCGCCAATATAATGGAAGAAAAGTTTGGAATTTCTACATGTTTTTGTAGAAACCATCGGCAAACCTGTAAACGTAAAGGATGATATTCAAGTTGTAAAACCTGTACTTGTTGTACATGGAAAGGATACAATTGATTCTCACGCAGTGTTCGCCAGACAATTCGATTTGATACATTTACTTGGTGAGATATTTTTCGAGTACTATTAGAAGGATCTTCTTCGAGAAGATTTAAGACTTCTTCAGCATCCAAAGTTCCTTGGTGTCGGCCAGGACCACCGTCTAGAACTGGACGTGTTGGCAGTACACATCAGTTTCTCGTGCACGGATTACTAGAGGGGTGATTTTTTGTGGAATAGGTGTTGGCCTGTTAGGAAACCGCTCAGCGTACAATCGACTTGCAGCAACAGAATTCTGGCGTACTTCACTATAAATTAACAACATGTCAACGTATTCACTAATGAACTAATGAAACAGCTTGAGAGATGGGAAAAGTTACAGACATCAGCCTACTTAAGAAATTCAGTAATAACCTATTGTTTACATTTACTTTGCACCAATTGTTGATCAATCGCTTTAGCGTTAAAAAACTTTTTTATGGTGGTTAATCACCACTTAACAATTAAAAAAATAAAAACTACAATTTTTTTTTTTACATTAATATCTCTCTTATTATGCAGCTTCGTTAAGATATCTTTACGTTAATGACCTTATTTTAAGATGTTTAATCACACCTTGAAAATAAAATCACAAGACCGCAAACACGAAACCTGGAAGTTCTTTTTCTTACAAATGCACAGCAAAAGAAAAGTATGTCATCATAATACTGCAAAACTAGTAAAAATGTTGAATGAAATGAAATGATCAGACCAACAATAATTGACGACCAACACTTATTTTCTTAGAAATATCTCAAATAATGGAATTATTAGTGATTTAAACCGAATAATCTGTAAAAGGAATACAAAATAGCTTGCAAGAAGAACTAACTACTTTCCAGAATTATATATCTAGATATGTACCAGTGAAAATGTTTTATTTATGTTCTCATTTAAAAATTAGCTTTTTATGTCTGTCCCGGTATTTTATTTCTAATTTCCAATTAATACTCTCCAAATATGTACGTGCTAGCAATTAGTTTGTGTATCAATAACAGGCACACCCAGTATATTGAATTAACGTGCAATATAATCGAAGAGTTTTAGAAATTTTAAAGTGAACTTTCATCACATAAAATAAACGATAATCTGTACGATATCTGTATAGGTTAAACCTCTACAAAATTCTTGAAGAAAAATATTCTGATACCAACAACAGAAATATATTTTTAAACCCGAAATTGATTCCCCTCCATCATATACATTTACGGAGTATCGTGTGTATGCATATTCATCACTTCTTTAATTGCCTATATATCGCAAAACGTCCGGCGCAAAAGAAACCGACATTAATCAACAGACGTACCTCGAACGAAAGAGAAAAATGAAAAAAATTTCTATATTTATAGGATGTCGATAACAATACGAGAGAGAATAAGAATCCGGAATGTGTCCGTGTTAATAGCGCACGGGTATATAATATAATACACTCCTCCTGACGGCGTGAATAATTCCTATCTCGAATGCCGTTTTTAAAATAAAAATACAAAGGAAAGAAAGTGAACAGGTTGCCCTTGAAGGCGCGACTTTAAACCAGTGACCCCGAACATGTTAAGTCCGTTAAACGGTGAATATTTGTAAAGTTTTTCCGAAATCACTACGGATCCTGATAAATACGAACGGAAAATTTTCGCGGAATACCCGAAATTAGCATCTACATACATCTCGTCTTGGTAACCCATAATAAATAATTCTGAACGTATACATAGGAGACCGTTGTAAAATTGTTATTCCAAACGGTAACTGCTTTATAAAGCAAGGATTCTTTTAAAGTCGCTTTACAACATAAATTTTCCAGGTTATGGTGGTAAGCTGAGCGTAATTTTATTCTAAGAACAGCCTAACAACCTTTCACTGATTATGTGTAGTGGTTTTAAATGAGAAGCACGCAGTTAAATTTGTAACAAAACATGTGAACTATGCATAAACAATGCTAAAGGGTGAACACCGAGAAAACAAAAATTTTAAGTTAATTGTAAAACGGTAACACCAACACTTTTTACTTCTATATGCAATGTCCATTCAATTAGTATAAAAGTGTTAAATCGTTGTAGCTAATTCTATAAAAATGGGTGGTGAAATACATGCAGGTCTTATAATTGATTCAACTATAGATCGTCTCAACCTCCAAATGCAGTATGGGATATAATAGCAACTTTTATCTCTTACTATCCTTAGTTGCTGTCATTAACGCTATATTCACGATTGCTATGTTGCAACTTATTTACATATGTCGGTGTCGGCAACAATACCTATCTGTCTGTCTATTAGCGTCAACTGCTGTCAATCGAAATCATCAACCGGTGTTGAACCTCGTCTTGCGTTAGTTCATGCTGGTGATGATAATGGATTGGTTCCGGGTGCCGAATATACTTTTCTCTGATGATGTTCATCATGAAATGGATTCAGAAATATATGAGGATCGTTTTGCAAAAAAAATACTTCCAAATATACCGCAGAAGTTAGTGATTCTTCTTGATAATTCTTCCTAACACTGCAGACAAAATACCAACCACTGACAATATGCTTGAAATGGGGCAATAAAAGCAGGATTGACGAACTTGCAAAAGAAAAAAGTCATGAAGTTCTTCGATTACTACTGCGAGTTAAATCCAATAGAGTATGGGTACAAGTTAGAAACTGTATAAAAATGAATAATACCACATTTAAGGTAAAAGATATGGAGGAATTAATTTGAAGAGGGTATAGCACTGTAACGGTTGATAATTGGCAAAACTACATCAAACATGTAAAAAATGTTGAAAAGGAAATGTGGATAGTGGATAATTTGCCAGATGGCATTGAAGAATTTATTGTTCGTGTAACAAGGATTATCATCATCTGAAGATCAAACTGATTCATATGGGTGTGTAATTACTATTCCTTTCTTAAATATTATTGTATTATATGGGTATTTGTATGATTCCAGCTATTTTTTTATGTCTAAAAACTTTAATAACTTATTTAGTGAAGTACGGCAAATTGTCTTTTTTTTAATATTCATATCATTTCGTTGTGGTTTGTTTATTTATGCTATTATTACTACTATTTTTCTTGTTTTATCTTGTACACTTAATACCTCATACTCAATTTGTGTTATTATTGTATTAATTACACTAGATAACAAGCTTTTTGTCCCAAGCACAAACATGCTTGATCCCCATATACTTTTGCGTGCTGAAATCAATCATGTATTCAGAATTTCTCCGTCATTCTTAGTCTTTATGTAAGAATGTCAGAATTTGAGAATTTCTTATCTACGGAAGAAGGACTTGTATTTTGTAATGACGTCCGTTCTGTTATGAAGACGTTTGGTCATGAATATAATACAGATGAGTAGCGTTTGTTCATTGACTCTTTCAAATTAAGCTTGAAAGCGGTACTACTTCACAATAGAAATAAGTTCCCCTCTGTTCCTTTGGCTCATGCAAGCGATTTGAAAGACTCTTATGACAACATGAAGCTTCTTTTGGAAAACATTAAGTATAACGACTTTAAGTGGAATATTTGTAGCGATTTTAAAGCTGTTTCACTTTTGATCGGCATGTATCTCGGTTACACAAAGTATAATATATAGTATGTTTCCTCTGTGAATGGGACAGTCGGAATAGGAGAAATCATTATATGAATAAAGAGTGGCCAACACGAACTTCACTGACACCAGGAAATAAGAATGTCATTGGTATCATACTTGTTGATCCTCAAAATATTTATTTTCCCCCTTTGCATATTAAGCTTGGGTTGATGAAAAACTTTTTCAAAGGTATGGATAAAACTAGCGGTGGGTTTGCATATGTGAGGAGTAAGTTCCCTAAGATCAGTGATGCTAAGGTAAAGAAAGGTATTTTTGTGAGACCCCAGATCGAACAGCTACTTCGAGATAAAAAAAGTTGTTGAGGTGCTAATAAATGAAATTGAAAAAGCTGCATGGTTGTCTTTTAAGGAGATTGGCTTATTGAGAAATCGTAAAGCCGAAAACTACGTAGAGATTGTTAACAATCTACTAGCCTCATATAAATCCATGGGTTGCAACATGAGTATATAAATATACTTTCTTGACTCCCACTTGGGTTTTTCCCCTTTTGACTAGCACGGCGAAAGATTTCACCAGGACATTCCACTCATCGAGAAGAGATACCAAGGCAAATGGAGCCCTGCTATGTTGGCAGACTATTGCTGGGCGCTGAAGAGAGATGTCGCTGATGCAAAGTACAACCGAATGTCATATATCAGCACATTTTTCAAATATATCACCTTGTACGTCATTTTTTCATGATTTATACACAGAATATAATATATACCTTCACAAAATTTCATTGCTATGTCACTCTGAAACCCTGCCTGATAGAAAAATTCTGAAAAGAGATATGAAATAAGTATAAAAAATACTACCGCCCACTTTACCTCATGGGACAAAATACAACTAATTTTTTTTTGAATTGTTCTGTCAACCGTTTAATTACTGTTGGGCAAATAAAGTACCATTAATGTTACTATTGCAACAATTACTACCTAAAATCTTGGCTTCAGCATTTAGTTATTAAAACTTACCTATCATATTCACGAATGTACGTATCTTTTGACCAATACTGTAGATGCATAGAGCCTTCATTGCATCATTAAACTAGCTGGATATATTTGGTATTTCATATATTTTATATATTCTATACAAGGGAATATAAGCACCAACCAAAACAATATATAAATTCAATAGATCTAACATGAATTGAAATTAATACTCACTGAAGATGGCGTTATTATAATCATTTTTGCAAACAATAGTTCATTCTCTCGCGAAGGTTGTGCAACTGCATCGTTGTGACACATAAACCTAAAGTTACATAACGTTCTTCGTGTAATGTAAAAAATGAAAAGTAAAGTTTGTACGCGAATATGCCTGCAATAAGCACACGTTGGCATCGATTTAAACTTTTACATTTAGTGACATAATGATGGAATGTGTGTATATCTGTGATATAATCAAATATGTGTTAAAACGTCGTAAAATAGATATACTCTACAAACAATAAGGGAGCTGAAATTGGTAGTTGGTGAATTGTAGAACTACCGCAATAATTTGTCGTTTTATTTTTATCTTCAATCTTACATTAAAAATAAAAGAATAAAGGTACAGGTAGACACACCATACTTATAAATAATCAATTGATCCGCCTCATTTCAATTTTATCTTGCTTTAACGACTTCAAAATAAAATAATATGTCCTTAAAGAAATACGGGGTGAAGAATGCAAAAAAAAAAAACGAAACTCTTGTCCTGTTCTTTTACAACAACAAAATTAAAACAGTCTGCGGGCAACAAACTAAATATCTGACCTTGCTGTGTTCGAGCTACAATATTAATCAACTCCAAACACCTCCCAGTGTTCATTGCTTTAAAGGTAATTTCTCTCTTGTAGGGTACGACAATCTACAACAGGTATTTCCTCTTCGTCTTCATCGTAAATCTTTGGTTTCCACTTCCGTTCCTATTCCAAAACGCCATTCACCATCTAACGCTTTGCGCATGATAATGGAACGAAGCGATCGTGGAATTGTCAATTTTTCATAGCGTTTAGTGGTAAATTCGACTCACGTCTCGTGGCATTGTGTGTTCGGCCTGCTTAATCATTTATAACCAAGGATTTAGTTGTAAATGCAGAGAGTTGGAGATATCAATCGGCCACCAGAAATTGTATAGAGTTAAAAAGTGTCATAAATATGTATTAGACTGTAAATGACCAATGTCATCTAAATATAAACCGTACGGTTCAAATTAGGAAGGGAAAACGACATTTTCAATAAAATCTTTGCTCTTGCTAAAGTTAGTAATAATTATTATAAAAATCATAGAAAAATCATGCTTCCTTGTAGGTTAGTAGCTTTGTGCTTTTAGTTTCTATATAAATATCCCAAGTGACCAACTTAACTCTATTATGAGTTATCGGTTTATATTGAATTTTATTCTAATCCAATAGGTATGTATTTTTTGATTTGATTTTCGGAATCCAATTGTTATTTTGAAACGCACCACTTCAGCGTATTAATTTCAAACAGACCTGAGCTTTCTAAATTTACAAGCTGCAACTACTTAATACATATAGAAGAAAAAATACAAGTGTTTTACTGCAAATTCCTCAAAATTTCCTCTACTAACCCTTCACTTCATCATCTTATTAAAACCTTAGCTTAAAGCTTTACGTTTCGAACAATACTTCATTCTTCATTCTCTCCAAAATAAGTTTTGTCATAACTTTGGTTGCAACACATAATAGCGTGATTGTTCTCCAATTTTCGTATGTCGTGCAATCTCCCTTTTTTGATATTTTAACTATTAGCCCGCTTTTCCATTCATTAGGAATCAGTTCTTCCTTCCATATTTTATTGATCAAGGGCAATAGGATGTCAGTCGACGTTTTTATCTCAGCTTTGATGAGTTCGGCGGAGATATCGTGCTTTCCCTTTTTTTAAAGATTTAATAACGTTTCTGATTTCTTCCTTTGAAAGGTTTGTTGTTGTCAATTCTAATTCCTCCTGAATTTCATCATCTTCGATTTCCTGTTTTATACTTATTTCTTCATACATTTCGCTGAAATTTTCCACCCATCTTTTCATTACTTCTTACTCATTTTTTGTATGTTTCCTTGTTTATCCTTTACATGGCTTATCTTTGTTCTTTGGTTGTTACTAAGCTTCTTGGTGTTCTTGTATAAGGTTCCAAGATGGTTGTTTATCATAGCCGTTTCTGCTTCTTTCAATAGTACTTCTTGGTATTCTCTTTTATCTTTTCTTGCATTTCTTTTAACTTCTTTGTCTGTTTCTCTATACTATTCTGTCAGCTTTTCTTTATGCCTCAGATTGTTTTCTGCCAATAGCTTTTGCTATAATTTTCTTCTTTCTTCTATTCTTTTCCACCTCTCTCTACTTAGCCATATCTTATTTGTTCGCTTTTGTGCTCCAATAACTTTCCTGGCCGTTTGTTTAAATATATTCTTTGTTTTATCCAATATTTGTTCATTACTTTCGTTAGCTGAAATATTGGTTGCATGTGCATTTCTATAAATTTATTTTGGTACTCTCTTTCACTTTCGCTTCCTTCTTTCAGCCACTCTACATTGTATCTTAGTGGCGTGCTTTGCGTAGTTCTTGCCACTCTGCCCAATTTGACTTTTATCTTACCTCTCACTAACATATGGTCGGACCCCACATCGGCTCCTCTCATTGCTCTCACATCTAGCAAAGAATGTCTCCATTTCTTATCTATTGCAATGTGATCAATTTGGTTCTTGGTCTATCTGAAGATATCCACGTAATTTTATGTATTCTTTTGTGGGGAAACACACAGCCACCTATTACTAGACTATTTTGGGTACAGAATTCTACAAAAACATTCGCCATTTTCATTAATTTCTCCTACGGCTCCCTTCCCCATAATAGTTTCTCTTCCTGTATTTTTTGGTCCTATTTTAGCATTTCCGTCTGCCATTAGTATAATTATATCTTGTCTATGTTTGCCCTGTAGGCTCTCATATATCCCTTGTGAAGTTGTTCTTAGAATGCTTCTTTTATTTCTTTTTGTTGTCGTTTGTGGGCGCGTATATGTTTATAAAAAGACTGTTTTTAAATTTTGCTTTGAATCTAGTTATTATTAAACTGCTTCCCATTCCAATAAGGCTTGTTCTGCTTCTCTATTCAGCATAAATGCAACTCCACTTTCATCTTTATCTCTTTCTTCGGTTTGAGTGCAGCAGAGTTGGGTTTTCATTAAGTTTCAGTTTTCCACACTCTTTCCATCTGGTCTCACTTAGTCCAAGTGTTGTTATATTATTCTTTTCCATTTCTTTTGCTACTTGTTGTACTTTACTACTTTCTAACATAGTGCGTACATTCCAGCATCATATACATTTTACATTTCTCATGTCCATTTTCTTAGCCATGGTCGTTTCCTTTTCATCAGTTCGCTTTCCGAGGCTGTTGAGGTTTCTTCAGCGGCTTAAATTTTTACATGAGGAGGTTAGATGACTATAAAAATATACAGAACAGAATCTATTTCTCGAAATAGAATCTATCTCGAAATGCCAGAAATTCTGCAATATATTTTTAGATCGCCAAGTTATGCCAGAGCTTAACAATATTACTGTTAAGGGACCATTGACATAAATGTCGAAAAACAAAGGACCTAAATTAGAACCTTGCGGTACTCATAACTTCCAGGTATCTTGTTATTGGAGGACATAATAAATATTTTTATTATGGTAGTACCAATTTATGCATATCTTGAGTACCACACGACTCCAATTTAGGTCCTTTACTTTTCGTCATATATGAATCAACTTTGGCAGAATCCTTAAGGTATATACTAACAGCAGGTATATTTGATTAATTTTAAAAAGACGATGAAAAAAAAATGTGTTAATTTGCAACATTTACCTCTAAATCAAATATATGGAGAAATTTTGTATTCATTTAATAGATTTTCTTTAATTTAAGCTAATTCATTAGAAGCAATTTTTTATATTACATTCCTTTAATGTTTTATTTGTCACATGTTCTTACAGTAATTCACTACCAATACTGCACACCTCAATCACATATTTTATGTGTTACCTATTGTTCACTATACACGGTAATTTGATCACAACAAAAGAAAAACACGTGCGTTACGATACGGAACTGCTTGACGGTCGATGTGCAACAGTGGCTATACAAAATTTCACTTCACATAACGATTCCAAGCAGGGAACATCAGAATGCAGATGATACCGGAGGATTGCAGGCGAACGTTCAATGGGAATATTAAAAACGGATCTCATGAGTTCGTTATGCAAGAATTCCCAACGTAAACATGGCCGTTTGACGCACCCGTTGAAACACCACAAGAGAAGGCTCGTTATGTAGGTACATAGCAAATTCGAACCATTGTTACATTACATTACAGTTATATTTTCTCGGTCGTACACTTTTCTCTTTAATTATATATTGAATCATTAAAACGACCTTCGACTGTAAATTTCATAACACATAGATAAATGTGGACAGATTTTATTCATTTCGAATGAGTAATTTGTAAATTATGGGATTTGTCATCCATCTATACGCTCAATTTTAACAATTCGTATAGAAATTGCCGATAAATAGGTAACTACGGGCATAATTCGAAATATTTCCAATGGATACCACAACTAGTTCATTCTAAAATGAAACAAAATCGCACATTCTATATATTATAGGCATATCTATAGGCATTTTATCATATATTCATCCAATACAAATAAATTTATTTCATTTATATATGTACAGATTTCTTAATCATTCAAGTGTGGATGAAATTTTAGATATTTCGTCAAAGCGTATAGGGTGACTTCACGTTCATACAGATTACATATTCTGCAATAATTTTATATACATCCTTCATTATATAAACAAATAATTAAGATTTATGCCCATAAAACACCAGGAAGTTGGAGATTTCAATGATCGAAGAGGCAACAAACCCGATAAAATACATTTTGAAGCATTTTTTAGGTTCTGCTGCTTCGCTGATGTAAGTGTTAAATACTGCAATAAAAACGAAAGCTTTCTACTTCCTACTTAGATTTGAAACATAGTTGAAAATGTGAATTCATACTCCTAGGTAGGTGCCTATTAGTTAAGTAGCCTTAACTAATAGGGTTTTTTTTTTAATGATATCCTTGTAATTTTGTGCATTATTTATATAATTGAAAGCCAATCCAAATTGATCCTCCTCATTGATTCTCTATAAATGTAAGTAAGTACCTTCCCAGCTTACTTTCTTTTTTTTTGTAAATCCGTTTATTTTCTTCTTGAATTGGAAAGATTGCCAAGATATTGCTCCAGGATCAGAGCGGCCAGGATTTGATACGAGCGCCAGGATTTGTTCAGAGCGGCCGGGATTGGAACAGGCGGCAAGGATCGGATCAGAGTGGTAAGGATTGGATAGAGCGGCCAGGGATGGCTTATAGCGGCCAGGATTGGATTATAGCGGCCAGGATTGGATCAAAGCCATCAAGATTGGATCAGAACGGCCAGGATTGGATCAGAGCGGCCACAATTGTATCAGAGTGGTCACGATTGGATTAGAGCGGCAAGGATCGGATCAGAGTAGCCAAGATTGGATCAGAGCGGCCAGGACTGCTTCAGAGCGGCCAGGATTGCACCATAATGGTCAGGATTTGATCAGAGTGGTCAGGATTGGATCAGATCATAACAAAACCATTAAAACTTAACGCTGAATAGACGAAAATCGTTTTTTTTTTTTCATTATGGCATAAATGTTTATTACTACTACCATAAAAGTGAAATTATATTAATTGTACAGTTTCTAAACACTATGTATAACTATGAAATAGCTATGTTCGTTTTAGCTCCAGCGTTGTCTACTTCAATATCATTATTGGTTCGTTTAGCGGTAATGGGTCGTTAAGAAAGTTGTTTTTTAAGGTGCATTCTTTGGGTTGGTTTGGCATGTTGATAACCAAATCAAGGATCTACCGTTTGGTAAAACGGTCCGGTTTTCTATTCCTAATAATACATGTCTTTTTAAACATTAACTTTAACATTTTCTTTAATACATGATAATAATAAAATCGTTAATTAAAATTTAATATAATGAAAAGTATAATGTGCGATCCAAAAGATATAATTAATAAATCAATTGATAAAATATCTGTGCGCCATTTCAACAATATTATTATATATTATATAATTAATAATATTTTAATAAGGGAAAAATAAATAAAGGCGTTAAGTCATATCATTAAACATTATGCCAAAGGGATATGAGGAACATCAAATTATATTATATGATATACATTTATACATCTACATCAAACAATATTACCTTCTAAGAAGACACATTCAATTTAGAAAATCACTTTTAGACCTTTTTTTAAGGGGTAATGTTTGGATTGGCTTGGCTAGAAATATGGTCCTGCCATCTAGTAATAATTACTATTATACATGCACTACAAAAAATATTTGTCAATTATGATTTGTAGGGAACAATGAAAGAAAGTGGTCCATCTCTCCCGGATTTACCCTATATAAGATAATCAAAACAATTAAATATTTAGTTGTGACTTTTGGAAATTTAAGTTAAAGTAAAAATGCTTAGCATACTATAGATATTGTTCGTTAATATGGAACGCCATTTGTTTGAATTAATTATTAATGTGCTTATATATTTTAACCTTAATAGCTGGTTAAAACATAAACAGAAATTACAAAACCAACCATCTTACCAACGCTGCCGATAAAGATGGAATTTTAATTATTCGCCCCAATTCCAGACCAACCCACTGGCGCAACAGCCAGCGCCGAATGTCAACGTAACACGCCACAGCGAAGAAACAGTATATAAATATATATCCACAGCGGCTAATAATAACGAACGCTAACACAAATGCCTGCATAAGTGTGTCAACGGAACGCAAACGCCATTATCGATATTATTTAATAGGTTATACCTGACGCGACACCTTACCTAACGCCAAATACTAATGAAGTTAATAACGGATCTACGCGTATGTACTTTAGCGTAACGTTGGTATATATTGCCAACTACTATTAAACGTACGTACGCACTGCGTTTCGTGAATAATTAAAACGTTTATTAATGCATGGAATGAGTGTGATTGAGTCACTAAACCGCCCGTTAGTAACGCGGTACAAGAAGCCGTTTCCGGTGTATACGCACAAAATAAATAGACATTTCGCGTGGTGGAAGTGATAATTGTGCAACCTACGTTTGGTCGCATGAATGAAGGACGAATTGCGAAAACGTATTGCACGAATAAATTAGGAAAATAACAAGAAAATTTCACTAGAATGTCATCTCTATTTGCTTATATTCACAATAAAGCAACAATATTCAATTTTGTTTTTCGCACAATTTCTAAGTTTTCAAACAAACAAAATGTGTCGAAATATACTATGATCTACAATTCATTATGAATACAATAAATTTCGTAAGAACTTTTTTAGTTTTGTTCAAATGGAAAAGATTCAAACCCCCGTAGATATTTTTGTGTCTTTTTGAAAGCGCCATATATCGGTAAATTATTCATTAATCGTTGAAATTTTGATCGACTTGGACGGACGATCTCTATTTGGATAGCGCTGTGAATAAAATTTTGTAGCTCGGTAAATATTATCACCGTATTCAAAATGAACTCGAAGCATATCTAAACGCTGTCCGCACATTTTAGAAAAAAAATCACCTTGACAGATGGTGAGACATTTGTTTTTTGCAGGCAACTTGATTTACCAAGTTATCACATTGTAGTACCGCAATTAATTTCGATTTCCACTTGGTGCTCGTCATTTGTTTCCAATGCTAGTGGTATTTTTACAAACGACTAAACAATTATTTTGTTACTTGAAATCTTTCTTAGGTAATACATCGTTGTTTTCAAAAAAAAATCTCCATCATAGTCATAAAAGAAAGTATAGTCTGATTTGTAAAAGAACGTTGAGCTTAAAGCGCTTAAGGGCTATAAACAATTTTATCAGCTCATTTTATAACCTACATCCAGCCATTTAATTTTCCGTTTCAATTATTAAAATCGGGCTATAAATAAAGATGATACAGACTCGTCTTATTTTTTATAAGACAGCCTGTATATATATATATATTCTTAACACAATTTATCAAGAAAAACCGATAGAACAACATTATTTCAAAATTTGGTACAATATTTCTTTCTGTGTATGCAGAGACCTCCTAGCTGGCGCTCTAAGCGTCTTACGGAAGGAACAGGGAATGAACTATTGCAAAATTAATTGCAAAAATGCTACGAATTGTATGCGTAATATAAACCGGTATGAGTGGTTACTTCAACGAAAGAAACTTTTAATTTTGGTAATATTTTTGCATTATTTATGTTCTGTAAACAATAAGAAAACATAACAATAACTTAACACTTATAAAGACTATATTCTTTATGTTGTATTTTCTTTATGTTCGAAATATTTTAACAGTTTGAGTGCACAATGTGAATGTAAAAAATACAAATAATAGGATACAGTGGCTTAAAATATTAAAATTAAAAAATACCCTTACCACCTCGATGCCAGTGAAGAACTCGGGATACGTATTTCGGCAGCTAACGTATCCGGAGTTCTTCACTCATCGAGGTGGTAAGAGTATTTTTTATTTTTACAATGCAAATGGTTTAAATTTGAAAGAAAATCCAGTTGCAATAGTCAGTTTCTTTTTTAATATGCTGCTTAAAGATGCTAAGCCCTTAGCGAAATACTTTTTGAAACTGATAGAGGCAGGAATCACCAAAAGCAACCCCGTTTCTAGCATATCTATGACTCAAGAAACTCTTTTTCGAAATATAAAATACAAGAAATCGCTAAGAAAGCAGTTCCCATCTTCGATAACTGAAGCATTTAATTCTATTCCTATACTAACTACACATACGCACACAATTACCATATAAATTACTTTCAGAGCAGTTTCTCAGCAATATACGCAACACTGTAGGTACTTAATTTAAACGCATGAGTAATTTAAGAAAATTACGTTATTGAAATGAATCGAACTTCTCAGAACGTGTACGGTATTATAAAGACATTTGGAAAGTTCGAATATACATATGTACTGTTGCAACAATTTTGGAAACCTTAATGTCAGACAGACGACACCACTTTCTAATCTGTATTCTCCTTTTTTTATTATTTATCTACTGCATTCGTCTTAGCCACTGCAACCGCAACAAATATTTTTGTTTACGTGCATCTTCTTGTGATTCTCACAATATGTAAATTCCGTTCTACCTGATGCGTTTCTTGATTACAATATTGGATTGTGTTTTGTTGGATTATCATATAAATCTGGTGATATAAATGAAACCTAAGAGTAACGTTTTAATGAAGATTAATGCCGTCGACGTGTAAAAATCAAAACTATATTTTCAAAATAACGATAGCATCAATATACTTATGTAGCTGTAAGAATATTTGTGCTTGCTCGGCATATAACATCTGAATAAAGTAATGTACAAGTTATGAATTAAAGTATAAATGTGTGAAGTTTCACAGATTACAGATTATATACAAACTTTGTCCACTCTTTCTTCTTCTTCGCTGTATTCAATCTTCGATTTCTTAGAAGATTCTCTATTGTATTATCACAAGTTCTTTTACCTTCAGTTCTTTTTAACGATGATCTTACTTGCCATATTTGTATGTTCGCCTCCAGCATCCTTACAAAATATCGAACGATTACAAATGTTGATTACAATATATAAAGACCCTTGGGACTGTGGCCAAGGAGCATAAATGGGAAAACATTGATTGACAATATACAGGACGTGGGAAAATGGATAAGAAAACGAAGAAAATGTTGGAACAAACACGTAAGCAGAATGGGTGATGATAGGCTGGTGAAAAGTGCCAAAATAAATAACTCTGTTGGGAAAAGAAATCAGGGCAGGCCATCGAAACGCTGGAAGGAATGCTGGATATCTCCGAAGAGGCATGGGAGAAAACAGGCAGTAGCCTACCTACCACGTGTTGAAAGGAAGAAGAAGAAGATTACAGCTTCCATTGCTGGTCAAAGTTCCTCTGGCGGTCTCTATCCCCCTGAAGAATTTCCTAGACATTCCACTTGATCGCCCCAAGGGTATGCAGACTTCTGCATACCTTTGGGTACCTATCGGTATTGGTATTGGTTGGTGTTACTTTGTTTTTGCCAGACAACTCAGACGACCATGTCACTTGCAGTGTCTTATTGAACTTGTTTGAGAGCGCTTCCTTAAAACATTTCGCAATCCCTCTCAATCGAGCAATTATCGAACTATCAGCTAGTAGCATTGCCTCACCCTCCTCGATACCTCATTCTCCCTTTATGTGGTAGGTCGCACACTTATCTAGCCCGAGACTCATGCCGACCTCAGTGGCACAGTTCTGAACGATGTTCATCATCTTGTTTGATTTTTGATTTGATTTGATTTATCCCTAATGCAGAGACAGGTTTTACATATCCCTTGATACTGCGGCTTTGAGGCCTATTGTATTACTCTCCATTCAATTGTTTCCCGATTATCCGAATAGATCTATCCCCTGACAAGGTCCGTCAAATCCCTTTCGCAAATTACCCCTTAATGCGTCTGTTGCACCAAATAGAGCGTTTCTTCGATGGTTTAATGCATAGCATTAAAAAATAATGTAAGAGGCTGTTTCCTTCTTTTTATTACATAATCTACACAGAGGTTCCTCTTTATAGACTCCCATTCTGTGTAGGTATTTCCTTAGGTTGTCGTGTCCAGTAAGTAGATACGTCATTATCCTAATCTGCCAAGCGACAGTATGTCAGCTGCCAAATGTTGTGATGGTTTCCTCATCAACTGTTTGCTGTGTCTCTGTCCTGCTACATGCTTCTGATGTTTTTCGGTATCCCACTCAGTTACCGCACTACGCGCAACAGCTTTTGAGATCTCGACAGCTAGCTCAGACGCAATAATGACCACTTTATCATATCATCTTATTTAGTAGTGGTTCATCTTTGAAATAGGTTTTGAGGTCGTATGTTATGAATAGCATCTGTCGTCGATCTTTCTTTTGTAAGTCTGTTTTGATAGTCTCCTGTTTTACTTTTATTGTTGCTTACTAACCATCTTCGCAAAATAATAGACAAAATTTTATAGGATTACATCAAAATACTTTGTTAGCCTGATAATGATTAGATTCAATGAACAAATAAGGAAAAAAAGTATTAAGGTTACACATTGACCTTGCAGCAATTTTTTCGAGGTGGATTGTACATGCCTCAGGTAGTGAATGGGTATTTAAATATTCGATAAATGCGTGGCTTCCCAAAAATTTTATCTCAAGTTGGAAAATTTTCATATATTTGCTATGAACTGAGAATTGCTCCTAGTATTTTTTGTCGCTCTGAAATTTGTGAAATTTGGAATTGAAAAAGGTTGAGAAACACAAAATATTTCTACATCCCAGAAACAGTATTGAATTTTGAAAATTAAGATATAATTCTGACTACCTTGGAGTAAGTAGTAAAAAAATACTTTTCGCTTTTGTTTACCTTCAAAGAGTGAATAGGGAATCCCCACCTTATTGTTTAGGTGCTTGGCCGTCTCTTACTGCATGAACGCAGCAAAGATTTAGATTATTGCTAATCTTTGTTTGAAAGACATTATATTCTTCACGAGCCATGGATGATATCTAAAATTTCCTATTAGTTACAATTAAAAT
This sequence comes from Osmoderma eremita, assembly GCA_031763485.1. Taxonomy (NCBI): domain Eukaryota; kingdom Metazoa; phylum Arthropoda; class Insecta; order Coleoptera; family Scarabaeidae; genus Osmoderma; species Osmoderma eremita. The sequence continues at coordinate 493,624 of JARFOC010000946.1, read as the reverse complement.
TATTATGTGGATACTTTTTACGCTACTAAAAGCACTCTTTCTCTTCGAGTTGACGAACAATATTTAATTATGGCATTAAAAAGAATGATTACTCATTCTGGATTTAGTGGTTTTGGGTAAACACATGAACCTACTTGATGGTGATGTTGTATACCAACCTGTGCACAAGAGATATATAAGTCTTGAATCACCGTCGAGCGCTAGTTACTGGGATTGACTTAGGCGAAAGTTGCCCCTGCCGTAGTTCTTGGTTTAGTGTCATGCGGTGAGCGCCAGTGCCTTTGGTTCTGCAGTGTATAGTGTGGTGCGTACGGCCACTCAGCAATATTGTATGAATAGGCATATAACATTACAAAAAAGAGACTAAACAGGACCTAGAAATAGGCAATTATGGCCCGCTTAACAATGTAAGTTGATTACCTCTTTCTTTTCTTCTAAATATTATTGCCATCTACTTGTTTTGCTGTGATATTTTGTTGTTTTGATACATTTCCATATAAAAATTAGGGCAAAAATGTATACACCACACCTTGAAAATATGTTTCAATTCAATACGGAACATAAAACTAATTATTTGAATAACTCTTGTTGATTTGAAAATACATTTTACGATAATACCTTTTTGTGCATGTACATATGTGTGACATACCGTCTTGTGTTCGCTCGCGAGCTAATTACTTTGAGAAGGCTGCGCATAATGCAGTATCAAAAACATATGTTTCGCAAGATAAACCTGTTTTTACTATAATTTCGTTCATCACAGAAAAATATCGTCAGTTAGTGAAACTAAGATCGTTATGCAAATCGTGAATTGTTTCCCAAAACTGCGACGCTCTCGTTGTTCAATCAAACGTAAAGGGATTCAGCTTGTTTTCAACACCATATCAATTACTCTTAGTCCACTTATACTTTCAATATAAAACGATCTCAGAAAATAATCGTACGATGCGTTTCCTTTTCTGGTCTATTTTATTAAGGAAACGAAAATCGGCTTCTTCTCCACTTGGCAACGTATAAATTATTTATTACCTCGTGAAACGTGAAAGTAAATTAATTTTAACGACGCACTCAATTTTCGGTTTGTAAAATTTTTCTTTCTGCTGGATTTTTTAGTTTTGTTTAAATTCAATTTACGTTCCTCGATGTAAAATTTTATCAATTCCTTTAATCAAAAACGGTAAATTGTTTGTGACCATTCCTCTTCCAGCCTTCCACTAACTGTTATGACGGCGTTTGACATTGGGAAAAAGTAAAAGTAAGAAATACCAGAAAATATTATCTCCGTAATAACGGGTTAGATACGTGACTCGATATGGACGCTTTGTTTGTAACATCTAAATTATATTTAAATGAGAATGTAAGTTTCTTTGTCGACAGGAAAACATTTAAAAACATCACTACATACCGGGGTTTGCCCTGAATCCTTTTCTGTTTTTTAGATTTATCACATCGAAGTACGAGAGTTACTTTCGATTGTTTATATTACTTTTAATTTACTACCAACCGCAATAACTTAAAAACACTGATTCTTATTGCAACAAATAAATATAAAGTATAGAGGCTGCCTTATAAAAAAAGAGTGCGGCACCGTCTTTATTTATAGGTCGATTTTAATTATTGAAACCGATAATTAAATGTTTGGATGTTGGCTATAAAATGAGCAGATAAAATATTTTATAGCTCTTAAGCGTTTTAAAGTTTTAAGGTTTTTTTTAATTATTTTTTTAATATTTTTTTTTACTGATTTTGATGTGATTTTTTTTTCTGAAAATATCAATGTATCGCAAGTATACCTTTGCATAAGAAATATTTCAAAAAAAACGTAACAAAGTAATTATTTAGCCTTGTGTAAAAATACCACTACCATTGGAAACAAATGACGAGCATGATAACTGTTACTTTTTTTGAATTTATTCTTATGTAAAGGTATACTTGCGACACATTGTTGTTTTCAAAAAAAATTCTCCATCAGACTCATTAAAAAAAGTATAGTCTATTTTTTTTTAACTTGACCCTAAAACCATGTAAATAAATAATTTTATCACATCATTTTATAGCCTACGTCCAGCCATTTAATTTTGGGTTTCAATTATTAGAATCTGCCAATAAATAAAGGCACTACGAACTCGTTTCTTTTTTTTATAAGACAGCCTGTATAATAAAATAATTCTGTGCAGGATGACCCCTAAAACAAACAACCTCAACATTCAAGAATCATAAAATTTTCATAAAAACGCTGAAACACGTCCGTTTTTTGATCCAAGCGGGACAACTTTTGGGAAACAAATGATCTTCATAAATCCAACTCCCTAGCAGCAAAAGTTTCAAACGCAATATTCTCAAGTTACACTAAGGGTTCAGTTGAAATGAGGGCTTACATAATTTGCATTGCATATTCGAAAAATGTCCAGGGTGTTTCGTTTTTCTATGGATGTCTTGTATCATATATACAAAAAATGAATATACCTAATATAATTAGTCAAGATGGGTTTCTTAATTAATGAAAAAAGAAAATTTTAATTAGTTTTCATTTATTCTCATGCCCTTTCCCATGAGGTGTCGAGCTCCAACCCGACTCATTCGCTTAATTCACTTTTTTGTCCATTGTCTGGCGTAGGGTGAAATAATATTCCTGTTTTTATTACCGTCTAGTCTCCTGCCTTCTTCAATTGTTTATTAATATTTGTAAATAGCTCTTTACTCGTACCACGTAATTGTATTTACAATAATTGTATATCTTGCTTCTTCTGAAAATTATCATACTCTTTGTTTTGTCTATATGGATCTTCATATTTATTTTTGCCAATTTTGATCTAAAACCTGGAATTTGTTTTATAAATTTTGCTCCGAACTGGCCATTAAGGTCACGGCGTCTGCACAAATTAGTTAATTTAGGGCTTTTTGTTTCATTTGCCAATATCTCAATTGCATGTCTTTTATCTTTTTCTTTGCTTCTTTAGTGGCTTCGTTTAAGATTACTTAGAATAACAAAGTGCTTAGTTACGCATCCGTGTTTCGATAATAGTTGTATTTTCTTTGGTTCCTCATTGTTTGTTATCTTTTCAGCCTCCTTTTCAGCGTTTACCCTACATCCTCCCTTATGGAACGCTTTTTGCTAAAGCAAATGTGAATGTGCATATTCTTTCTTATATGTTTTTGCTAGTTTATCCTATCGTAAATATTAAATCCTGTACAATTTTCTCTCCTTTTATATTTTGGATTTTATTCTATTTTCTAAAACAAAATATAAATGAAATTGTAAACTTGCAATGACATAACTTTCCTTTTATCACCATTCATACTGCAAATGGAGACCATTTGCAATTTGATTGGTGATAAAACTAAATCAAAAAATGCTCTTACCACCTTAATGAGTGAAAGACTCTAGCTACCTCCTCAGTAGAACATCCAAAGAAAAAAGTGTTACACTTACAATCAGTATCTCTGATTAAGGTAAAACCTTAGAAGATATGATCTTGACCAGATCACCATGAAATATCAGTGTTGCCAGAAATAAATAAAGAAATACGTATCTAGAGTCTTCCACTCATTATGGTGGTAGGGGTATTTTTTTAAATTTATTTCTACTATTTGAAGCCACCATATCCCATTATTATTAAAAAAACTCAAAACTATTTGAGCAGCTTTTAACTTAAATATACCAAGTCTAATCTTGAATCAATATTTTTTACTCTACCTGATTTCCTTATCTTTCACAAGCTTTAAGCCAAAATTGTTGCCAGGGTACAAGACGAATTTGTTCTTTAGCTTCTTGTCATTGTTGAGGCTTTAGTTTCGAAACATAGAAGATAAAATTACATATCAGAAAGAAAAGACCTACCTAAGTAATAAAGGAAAAACGGAAATAGTTGTGTCAAGATCATTAATTAATGCTGCATTATTTTTTACCTGGTTAATTATTATTTTTCTAATGTTACAATTTTTTTTGCTAATTCAAAAGGTTTCCTAAATAATATGTAGTGATCATTGTATTGAGAATTTTTTCAATTTGCCTACTAATAATTGAACCCGAACAAACCAGATTCGTCTCAAATTAGTTTAGTAAAATATTCATGCTTCATGAAGCAATAATTACTGTGTTAACAGTCATATATTTTAAATTAAAAGTAATTATTAGAAATTATTAATTCCTAGTTTTAAATTTTATTGCAAAATATACTTATTTCTGAGAAACATCGAAAGTACCAAAACAATTAGCCGATAAAGTGCCATTATATAGGCTCATGGTCTCTTGTTGAAATCATCACAAGCATTCGGAAAGACGCTGTCTACGCCTAGTAGGCAGAATGCTTGCAGCACTTTCATTGCTTTTGCTTGATATGGTGATTCCAACAACAGACCATGAGCTTATAATGACATTCCATGGAATACTTATTTCTAATGGATTACCTCTTTCAAATAATCATTAAACCTTTCATGTCTCAATTAAACTGTTAAGATAATGAAAATTTTATTACTAGAACATCCGTATATTCAGTTATTCACATAGAATTACCGCGCTTCTAATTCTAGCCACATCATTATAATTTTCCTCTTAGTATTAAAATCGAAATCTATCTCCAGAACCTATTATACACATTTAAATGTCAATGTCACATAATTAATGGAACTTTCACGATTTGAGCAACGCGAATAAAAAAAAAAACAGGCTAGCTATTGTCCATTTCAGCCATTTTGGATTACGATGTCTGTGTCAACGTCTCACTAAATACTAAACTTTCATTATATCCAGTTACTTGACACCTATGTATGTGTGTCGGATAAGCATAACATCTGCTAAAATATTTTCTTATAAAAGAGCACAATGACTGTATAGTAAATATGATTCATGGAATAAGAAACTATATTACTTATAGGATACCGGTTTCCATAATTAATCTTCTTAATATTACTATAGTACAGTTTTTAACAATAGCCTGCGTACATTATTACATTCCAGCGGCGGCTCGTGAGTGATTTAATGGGTGGGCAACAGTAGGCATAAGAACTGAAAATTTATCATTATTATCATTATTGCACAACACAAAATACAAGCTCTCTTTGAATTAAAATGTAGGATCCATTAAATAAACATCAAAATCAAATAATCAACTCCCGACAATAAAGGCACAAAATAAATAATAATTATAATATTTTATCTCTGCGTCATAATGGATGTATCTCTGTTGAATAGTTACCCAGCTTATAAATATTTATATTTAATAATTAATACGATTTCGTGCTAGTGGAGAATAGAAACTGATAGCACAACCCAGGGCCTCCTTACATATCTTGTTGAGACTTATGTCCTACAACCGTCTCATTTGTACGTACGGCTAAAGTAATGCTCTGGAGCTGTCACCTGTCATGTATACTGTATGCTGTGTACATTTAAGCGTAAGGTTGGCTTGCAGATCTGATAGTAACTGCTAAAGGTACATTAACACAGTCGAGGCTCGATATTGTAATAATATTCATTCCAAATTTATGTCTAATCTAGATCATTATTCAAGAAATGAAATTTAAAAAAAATTTAATTTAAAAGAATGAGTCTCAAAACTTTCAGTTTCTTTAATTATGTTTGGGTGGGGAGCGCCTGCCACCCGAGACGAGTCGCCACTATTACATTCTTAAGTATATACACTTGATATTTTAGGATCATCTACGTTTAATGACTGTATAATAAAACTGCACATAAGAGAAAGGTTATAGGTAAATTAATATTTATGATGTTGTATCTACAAGATGGTCCACTTAAAACGTCTTAATATCCCCACAGTACTTACTTTCGTGTAAACTTGTTTGAGGTAAAAATTTTAACATAAGAAGGGGCCTATAAAATCGTGCTGTCGAAGTTAATTCTAATAAGCGCACGAAGGTCACAACAAGATCAACCCTGTCTTAATAGAACATGGTATTTTTCAATTTATAATAATGAATTCTAAAGTACACTAGAATTTCTAGCAAGGAAGCATGAACATTTACCTGACCTAAAATTAATAGTGACGTTTTTGGTAAACGAAAAACAAAGGATATTGGCGATATCACAATATGCATCACCATATTTCTTCTGCTGAATAACATCACAAGCAACTGACCATAAGTACCAGCTTTAAAAAGATAAAATCACTAATATATCCTGATGGGATATATAAGTCTGTAACTGCGATCTCGTCGTATGTAATTTTATACACAAATGCAAGTATAGCTGTTCAGTATTTTGTACCACTTCTAAACTTTAATGTCCTTATAATTTGTTACTCTAAATAATGGTTTCTAATAAAAACCGAAACTCGTGAAATACAATGAAGCTGTCTTTTGTTTGCGCTGGCTGCATTTCCCAATAATTTGAATTTCGAACATTTTAATATTGAATTTACTACAATAATTACCACTTCTAAACTTTAACGTCCTTATAGTTTGTTACTCTAAATAATAATTTCTAATAAAAACCGAAACTCGTGAAATACAATGAAGCTGTCTGTTTGCGCTGGCTGCATCTCCCAATAATTTGAATTTTGAACATTTTAATATTGAATTTACTACAATAATTACGTAAAGATATACAATTTTATAAACTGGGCGTAAATTTTCTTTTCCAATTTTCCAGAATTTATTCCTGGTCCAGACCTCCATTTTTCTTATTTTTCCCTTGTTCCGGTAACGTCTTTTGACAGTGCAATGATATCAATGACCAAAATTAATTACTGATTACTTTCTTATAAGATAATAGGATACGGTGACTTAAAATAAATTTAAATTAAAAAATATCCTTACCACCTTGTTGAGTAAAGAACTTTAAGACATAGGTTATGAGCGCGAAATTAATGTTATTAGTGGTGTTCTGTGAGGTGTATTTCTGTCAGAGTCAGAGTCTGACATTATTTTCCTTTGTGGTTTTCTGCTGAGGATGGCAACCTAACTGCCGAAACACGTATTTAGAGTTCTTTACTCAACAAGGTGGTAAGGGTATTTTTTATTTTAAAATTACTTTCTTCACTTAAAATACAAAGCGACTCTTCAATGACAGAAGAACAACTCTCTCCATTTTGAAAAACAACATGCCATGATTGCTGCAGGCACGTTCATATTGCGAATTTGTCCGGATATTTTGATATATTAATTTTCGAAAAATCTTAGAAATCTCGCTTTATGTAGTTGTTGTGTATTTAGTTATGTGTGTTGCTTTAATAGTGTATTTAAGAAAATAATTTCTTAATTATTATTTTATAGTAAGAAAAGATGCTAACTTACAAACCGAATAAATTCATTATAAATATAAATACAAGATAACGGTTATTAACTTTTGAATAACAAACAAACATAATGACGAAAATACCAATTAATTAACCAGATCATCATCATACATTTAATGCAGTTAACCACTTTTAAATTAATCCAATCTTTCCTCTCAGCAATCTCGGCAATTTTTTACGAGTTTTTAGAAAAAGGCTTTTTTGAATTATAAAGACGTGTAAACACACGATTGCAACTATAAAAATATGTTGATAAAGACATTTGTTTTATGTGAAATATATGGATTGCGATAAGGAAATCCTAGAAAAAAGTCATGAAACGGGATGAAGATTTTTTAATTACGAAAAAAAAATAATTTGTGTTAAGAATATAGGTTAAGTATTATCTTGAAAAACGGAAATTTACTTTACGAGGTGTGTAAATTAAGTAATGAGACTGACAACGTAGCGTTTGATATCGCAACAGCGGAAGCACGGGACATGTAGGGGCGACAAGTGGACATTGTAATACGCGTTCAGTGCAAGTTTGAACGCGATCAAGTCATTTGGTTGTCCATTGTCGTTTTTTTTCCGTGAACCCGATTTTCGTAGTGCCTTCTACAAATGAAAGACATTTATTTTTAGCAAGGTTTTGCAAAACTTCAGCAGGCCTACGGAGACAGTGTTTTGTCAAAAGCCCAGGTCTTTCGGTTGTTTAAGGCATTTTCAGAAGGAAGAGAGTCGATGGGAGATGAGCCACGCATCGGAAGGCCTTCAAACGCAAGAACCGATAGCAATGTCGACAAAATCCGCTATCTTGTGAGTTCAGATCGTCGGTTGACGGTCAGAATGATCGGGGAACAGTTGAATTTGTCTCACACCACCGTTCATCAAGTTTTGATCAATGAATTGGGAATGAGAAAGATCTTCTGGAAAATGGTTCCAAAAAACCTTTCGCAGAAACAAAAGGACATCAAGAGAAAAAAGTGCCTGAACTTTTTGGAATCGATCGAAAATAATGAAATTTTTTTGGAACGTGTCATTACTGGTGATGAGAGTTGGAAAACAAAACACCGGAGCATGGAATAGCACACTTGAGGCTCTTCAAAGCCCAAGAAAGCAAAAATGAGCAAATCAAAGATGAAGAGCATGCTGATTTGTTTCTTTGATAGACAGAGGGAATCGTTCACAAAGAGTTCGTACCTCAAGGTCAGACAGTTAATCAACATTTTCACCGAGAGGTTCTCGAAAGACTCCGAGAAAGGGTCATGCGTGTGAGACCAAACATCAAAAACGATTGGATCCTGCATCATGACAATGCGCCTTATCACACAGCAATTTCCAGAAACGTTTTTTTGACCAGTAAAAATATTTCTGTGGCTCCTTAGCTTCCTTATTCACCTGACTTGAGTTCTTGTGACTTTCTCCTCTTCCCAAGATAGAAAATTCATCTGAAGGAACATCATTCATCACTCGAAAATTTGAATGTTTTCTGTAACCGACCTGCTAAAGACGATTCCAATATCCGAGTTCCAACACTGGTATGAGGAATGGAAGAACCGTCTCCAACGCTGTGTGGCTTCCCAAGGGAGTTATTTTGAGGGAGACAACGTTCCATTGTAATTATATTCAAATAAAAATATTTGAAAATATCAGTCTCATTACTTAATTTACACACCTTGTATACTGCTGTTATAAACATGTCTTCTAATAAAAGCATTCAACATTTACAAATAAGGAAGATAAACTAAAATTGAAACTCATTTATTTACACAACTTATCGAATACCAAAAAAAATCAAGGAATAAGACAAGAAAAATGTACATCTAAACGCACTTAACTCGAATATTAAATAGTTTCTACCTTCAAACAAAATTCAAATTCTTAGGTGGAAAATGATGTAACACTAAATTTATTAAAATGTATTCAAACATGCGTAATTGCTTTATTAATATTAGGAAGAATTTGGAAAATTTATTACTCGCATGCTATTTGAAAAAAACATCACAAGTAATGTATGCTAATTTATTTTAATAACGGTTTTAAAAATTCTGATAATTACTCATTAACCAGGAAGCTATACTCTTAAATAAAGATCGTCTTAAATTATTTATAACGCATTTTCATTTCGATAAAATGAGCATCAACTCAACAAAATACGTGTATATCAGATCAAGAAAAGAATTTAAAAATGTTGACATCTTTTGGAAAATTGCGTTAGCATTTACTGTAAAATATATGAAATATTGTGAGGGTATCTTTAAAGGGCAGTTTTTATTTTCGGTTCAAAGATAATGAAATTATTCTGGTCATATATTTGCATTTCCTTCTAATTAGTACTGTTATATGATTATAGTATTGCCATCAGTTTAGTAAAGAATCTAATTCTAATTTATATCAATCATATGCTTGCAAATTCTAAATGAATATCTCCGATATTTTTTGTAATCAATGTTAATAGTCATCAGGCATGTTATAACTGTATATCGTTGCTCTTACTAAACATTCTTATGGTAATAAAGTACGTAACAATCACCAGTCCAAAACGTAGGCGCGATTATCCATCCATGGGTGAGTAAATCTTTTTTCGATATAAAAAATTAATCTTGAAAAATACCGAAATATCAAACATGAATAATGGACTTGACCTTTCAATATAGTAAGTATGACCGGTAATAAAATCATCTCTGCCTTAAAAAAATATTTATTACCAATTAATATGAGCTTGTCTTGAGACTGTAGAAAACCTTGAATGACAATGGAGACTTGCTAATATTTTCATACCTGAGCATTCCTGACTTGTTATATATTAAAGTCATGCCGGTGTATCAGCGGCTGTTTGAACTTTATGTACATATACATACGTACAATCAAGGTTTTTACTTTTACTAGGCCTTAGGGCAACAACTCTAAAACATCTCTACGCCACAGTAATATAAATGTCTGCTTGCATAGTTGTGAAAGCGGATCGGTGTTGATATATCTTTCATACGATACAATTTAATTGAAATATTTACCGTCAGTTGGGTGTCTATTGCATTAAATTAAATTTTGTGATAAAGAGCTTTTTACTTTTGGGTAATCTCCTCTTCGCTTGTACATATTAAGATTTTTTTTTAATTATATACGATATAACAAAAATAGTTTAAAACTATGTCAGATCATACAAGAGTTGATAAATTTATCCTAATTTCTTTTCCGAAAATTATAAATACTAAAATTTTAGCAACTCTCTAGTCTCTCTCTCTCGCCCTCTCTGAAGGCCTAAAGCATAAATTTTTAATATTTAATCATTACAATACACCACGTTTTAAAAAAAAATTACATTAAACTTATACCAAACTCAAAAGAATTATTAACTAAAACTTAGATTTCATTTAGGAATTTCCTAACTATTTTTCTCCATAGAAACCTATCTTTAGCTTCATTTTTTCCAGCCATATATATCTCTTGTAGGTTCTGTTCTAGTGGATCTCCTTTTAGGTATTTCCTAATTCTCGTTATTATTGGCTTGCTGTTGAGTACCGTCTTTGTCATTCTATCTATTTCTAATCATTTTATATGCCCCCCTCCGCCCTCTCCCCCTAGATCTGATTCTTTGCGCTTTCATGTATAATGTTATTTTGGACCCATTATACAGAGATTTCAGGTACTTGTCTGCTCTTCTCCTCCACCCATCATCGGTCCTAACTCCTCCAGATATTGCCCTCGCCAATTTCCTCTCCCATCGTTCCATTCTTTCCTCTTCAGATGTTTTTAAAACCCACGTCTGACATGCATATTTTATAGATTCTTTCTTTGGTTTTCCTTGCAACACATTTGGATCTCATTAGTGGTCTGGACATTCCGTATCCCTAACTTCCCTCTTGACCTTACTCTTTCTAATTATCTCTCTAAATTGAAAAGAACTGTCGATATTAACTCGCCTAGTTTTAGGTTTCATTTTATTTCAAAATCCTTAGATTTATATCGTTTTCACACTATCTCGTTCTTTGTTTTTTTCCATCTTTATAACGGAAATCATTTTTTTGTGTATTTCCAAATATCTTATTCCTTGATGCAATTCTTCTCTGTCGTCTCTGTCATATGCCCGGAATCTACAAGCACCTCATATAGGACTCCTTTGTATTCATAGTTTGTATTTCCATCAAGACGAATATTTGATCTGATATTTATCCGTTACACTTGAATCTCGCCTCATCTTCACCCACCTCTCCTTCCGCATCCTCATTCGGCCTGCTCCTTAAACATTGTGGCAGCATCTTGTAGCACGTTTCCAGGACTCTGACGACGCTTGGTAGGCAGAAACTCGAGTCCGTCTTTAATGCTTGTACCACTTTCATATATTTTGCTTAATATGGTGATCTCAACAAGAGACCGTTAGCCTATAATGGCATTTTATCGGTTATTCCTCTTAGTTTTCAGACCACAGTTTGTACCTTTTCTTGAATATCGGACATAGGTTTGCTAATGCCCAATCATCAACCATTCGTTCTTCATCCCAAAAGTATATATTTGTTCAGGTAATTGTTATTTGCGTTGATTCAGGGCTTTTATTATTCTGTAAATTTTTAACTATTTCTGTTATTTATTCCTTAGTCGGTGTTTCTATTTCTATTCCATTCCTTTCTTTAGCTAACAATAGGTTCTAAATTTTATACTTTTTGCTCTATTTTTTAGCATTAATTAATGGAATGAGTCAGCACGCATATCATGATTAGGTAATTTACAATATATTAATTGGCTCATTACCAGAAAATCCTAAATTAGATTTTAGAATATGGTATCAAGAAAGAAACATGTGTTAAAATTGCAGTTACAAACATCTAAATTATTTTAAACCCTGTTATGTACTATTTAAAAGGAGCTGAGTATTTTCAATCAAGGTTTCTGCATTTCTTAAAAGCATAACAAGCAGTGTTGTGGCGCTAAGCACACATATTTCATATATTTTAAGCCACCCAACTTCTATATGCCTTTAATCCCTGTTGATTTTGGAATCCTGTAAATTGTTATTCTCTTTTTTACGAACAGATATAACTGAGATTAGTAAATTAAGAATATATCTTAACTCTGTTGATTTTCTTCGAAAATAATAAAGTACCTACATTATCCTCAAAATGCCAAGATATTCTGCGTATTCTCATCGACACGATCTTAGTTGCAATTTCACAAAGCGCAAATGTCAATCACCTTCACCCAACTCATTTCCACCAGTTATATTCAGAGATCTGCTCAATTTAAAAAAAAACTAGAACGAGCTTATTTGAAGAAAGAAACACCTCTTTTATGTACTTTTGTGTACTTTGGCCCATTGTATCCTCAGAATTTAATTTTGCCGTTATTGTGCAATAATAGTAATCCAAATCGAAAATTGAGTACCTACTCACCGTCGTTCTCAGATACCGATTTCTGGTATTTGGCGCTGCCGTCACAGACGACAACTACAACTACCCATTAGTAACGCGCAGCTAAACATTCATACTTGTATTTAGAAACATTCATGCGAAGCTCTTAGTTGTCCGGTGCCATTGACACAGAATCTCGCTCGGGTTGTGGGTTGGGCCGTTGAGAGTGAAAGAAAGAGAAATTCGTTGATCAAGGTCAGATGATGACCTTCCAGTGCGAAGAAAGTGATACCGCCCAAAGAATGGTTGCCCTTAATTATAGGCGCTAACCTAACGTTCGTTTTTATTCTGCTAGAGAAAATAGAAATAATCCAAATAAGAAAAGAAAGAATGACTCATGATGGCGAAAGAGAACCGAAATTGGGATGGTGTTGTATTCCTCTCCGCCGTTTTGTTGGTGTTGGTGTAAAAGTTGACCAATTCAATTTACGTAACGATACTAAATTGTATTGTAGTACAGCTGAAATGTAACCTCTTTCGTTCTTTATTGATTTGATATTCGAGTATTGTTGGTAAAAGAAACTTTCATTATAAAAAAGAATATTTGGCAACTAGCCAATAGACTATTGTTATACCAGAGTTATCTAATAAAAGTCTTTTGTAAGTTTGGAGACAAAATACTTCAATCCAATTCAATTCCATCCAATCCATCCTAGGTTTTGAAAGGGATACATACGAAAATATTGAATTATCGTAAGCTATACTTTGTGCACCGGACAGATGGAGTGATCACGTGATGACCATGCGTCATGCACGTGCAAAGCCCGTTTTACACCGGAAAACAAAAAATAGTTATTTCCATCCAGCTATGACTATTTGTAACCTATTTCGTCTTTATAATGAAAAGTAAACTTTCATTTTATGTTTTGGCTGTCTATTACTATCTGATTTTTATTTTAAGGTGAAGCAAATAAATAATAATGTATAAGATGGCGTAAGTGAAGTGTGATCGGCTCAAAAGAATAAAATTTTTGTTAGTAAAGAATGTTTAATATGTTATTTAGAAAGTGCTTGTGCCGTAACAAACAGAAATCATAGATTTTATTTTATTGGGAAGATTTGAAGAAATGATTAATAAAAATTATCTGATTAGCCACGACGCCCCAAAAGAATAAAGGGAATAAGTCGTTATGTTTGATTATATATAAAGATTGTCCTTAGTATGCAATACAGCGATGTATTATACATTTTGTTATACATTTTAAATCAATGAATTTAATTTATTATTATCTTTCTGTCCTACTTTAACAGTGCAATTGTTATATTGGTTGTTGGCAAGAAACAGAGTTATAATCTTAAAACCTATTTTCACCCTTACTTAAACAGTCTATAGCATCATTCGAATAATTGCTTCTTGAATTTTAAAAGGCGCCTTTTGATAGGATTTTTTAATTTACATCGTTTGTAATGGACTTTTCGGGAGTTCTTACCAACCAATAGAAAGCTTAGTTTCGTATCACGCATTGATCACGCATTTGCATACTGTTCGATGAATAACGTATAAGTGTAAATAAGCGAATAATTTCCTAGCCCAAATACTTGTTATATTCCAAAACCACAATTTTCCTAAATAAGTAGTTCACAAAGTTATAATGCAAAATTTTAATACCTATAAAACCACCCATAATTGCTGATTTTATAATTTTTAGATTTACAAAAAAGAATAACATACATAAAAAACTTTCTTCACTTTATTCCCAGGCATAAGAATTCCAAAGTTGTTCGTATTTTTGTTTCGTTGCTATGGCAACCAATTTTATTTTTAATAGCAGTCATATTACCTCTACTGTAAATGGAATGAAATGTTTTTTTTTCTATACTAGTTGATACACTTATAAAAACATGACAGAAATAATTAATTATAAACGAATCTAAAAGCAATTTTCGAACCGGTTTATTATGGAAAATTATTATAAATTGAACCAGTACACAGTAACGAAAACTATTGTGAAACAAAACAAAAAACACCTAAACACCTACAAAACTTTCAAACAAACTTTTCTGTTTCAATACTTATCACAACATCCTTATTTCTTATTCAATTGCTTATTGTATATACTGAAGTTGAATCTTAATTAAAATAATGCATAATTATATTCGGGTAAGAACAGGTTTTCAGTTAACTTTTATACTAAAGTTCAAAAAGCCGCGAACAAAGCGTGGATTTTACTATCACCTATTACAATAATAAATGTTATAGCAGAGCGCAAAACAACTAAAGCAAGTATAGATGAGAAGGTATTACCTAACGGTGAGGTGCATACACCAATATTTATGCTGGTTGGATTCCGGACACTTCAAAAGGTTTGTTGCCACAACAATTAGAAAATATGAGCGTCCAGACTATGTTATCCAACACATATCACTTAGGTACAAATCTGGGACCTTCAATACTAAAGAAAGCAGGCAGCTTACATAAATTTACGAATTGGAATAGACGTTTAATTGACAGATTTCGGGAGATTCCAGATTGTGTCATTATTACAACTGGCTGAAATTACTGAAGACGGCGTTAAATTTCAGTCATTAAAGGATTCCATTGCACGGCAGATAAAATTAGAGGTAATGTTGACGCCAGAACATTTCATTGAAATACAATATGCAATAGGTGCAGATATCATACTGCAATTAGACGATGTGGTCAAAACAATAAATTAAAATAAAAGGAAGAATAGATGAATCTGTTCATAAAACCGCAATAGGTTAGATCGATACAAGCACAGGGAAATCTTGCACCCAAAGTATTTTTCCGATTATTCAGGATTTGAGGATTTAAGAAAAGTGCTCACGATTTAGTAAAAAATAAAAACAATAACACCGTTACCAGCTTGATGAGTGAAGAACTCTATATACGTATTCCGGCAACTAAGTTGCCATTCTCAGCAGAATTTATAAAGGAAAATAATGTTACTCTGGAAGATATACACCACACTAAACACCACTTGCATAACTAACTTCCGGCTTATAATCTATGTGCTCACTGAACCGCAACAATCTACTCAATAATAATAATATGTCTATTATCTAACAGAGCAGGCCAAATTAATTAGACTGAGTAAATATTCTTAAAATGGAAGGCCAACAACAGGCAACGAAGTAATTAGCATATTACGGGATAGACATGAACTACCTAAATAAATAACACGACAATTAGGAATATTACATTCGCTATAAATGTGTTTACACTTGCCTTACAATTTATTCTAATAAGAGTTCCTATAAACTGGAATGCGGGATGGGTCTTTTGTCAGAATTCATAACTTTGTCCTTAATCTTATGAATATAAATACTCTTATAACAACCGAATTCTCGAAGATTAAACACTTGTTTCACTAGTCTAGGATTGTCTGTTGTCATCCCGCGACATCTTTCTGTAATAGACTACGCAATACTAGACCTTTCTAGTCTACCACCTCTAAAATGAGCAATGTGCTCCTTAAAACGCGTTAAAATTGGTCGCCTTGTTTGCCCAATATATTTTACATTCCATTCTTTTCAATCTATACCATAAATTTCTGATGTAACTCAATTTTATCTTTGGCATGTCCTAAAAGTTTATTTAAACAATTATGGGATACGTAAATTATGGTGTAAATTTTTTGATAGTTTCTAGTCAACTTATGATATGGTAGATTCACAAATTGACTGCTTTTTTATTTATGTTTTTTCATGAGATTATTTATTATATTCTTCTGAAAATCATTGTATTCATCGATCTGTAAGATATAATTATTTTATATAACGATTTAGTTCCAAAGGAAGCTCGCGGTTACACCATAGGAGGGTTAAGTGGAGGTGACACTAGAATTGATTTTCCAAAAGTGTTTGCTTAAAAGCATCTGTTTTACCTGAAAATAACCCAAGATACTTAATGGGGATGGGATTCGCAGTAGGTATTGTTATATGCTGTGCAATGGGAGTTGATATGTTTGATTGTGTTTCCCCACACGAACTGCCTGTTTCAGGTGTGCTTTAAATATGACTGGACAATTGAATTCAAAACAGAAGCAGTATAAAAAAGATTTTGATGCTATTGACAAAGATTGTACATGCACCACTCGCAAAACTTATACCAAAGCATATTTGCATGGAATGGTGACAGTTCATTCAGTTGCTTGTCATCTTTTAAGCATAACATTGCATTGCAACAGCGATTGATGAAAGGTATTCGAAACAGTTTAAGAGAAAAAAAGATTCTCAGAGTTTGTAAGGAACTTAGTTAACGATTCATAGTCTCAAACAGACTGTCCTAAATGGATTACAACTTCCTTAACGCCTATAAAATAAATTTAAATAATTAATCATATTTTGAAATAAATCTAATCTACTAGAATAATCACCATGAATCACAGCCAGTTTATTTTCACAATTACGGTGAAGTAATTATGGTGAGCATGTTCCTTTTGTAAATTATAAACTTATTTCATTTATGATTTCTTTAGAACCATACTACACAAATCATCGTAACCTTTATAGAATCAAGAACTGGCCTTTCAACTTTCACAAGACAATATTACCATTTATTCATGGCTTCAAAAAAATATGAGTATTATATGCATAAAATATATACATATAGAAACCTTTTTCATCTTATTATACGTATTTTTAATTTTCTCAATAAATTTTGCCTATGTAATAGCATGTAAAAGTATATAAATTTAAATATCAACGGGTCACCTGTCAGAATCGTAAAATTAGTCAATTATAAAGGATTAACACAGAAACGGTTTTTAATGCCGATTATTAGTATGTTTCTTATTCGCAAACGTATTTTTTTTATATTTGTCAACAGTGTTTACGATACAATGTATTTTGCAATTTGTAAATCTAATACTGGCAAAATTGATTCTAGCCTAACAGTTTACATTGGTACGCTCCGGAGTATATGGAGTTTAGAACTTGTCCGTTAATAACATCGACTAATATTGACTCAAAGTAAAGAGAAATTATGTTTAACAACTTTAAGAAATTATATAATTGGCATTTCAAAACTGCAATATACACATAACAAGTTTTGTAATGTGTGAATCTGATAAAGTAGTGGTAAATCCGTACAATTGACAAAGTAAACTGCTTCTGAAAATAATCCTCTGAATAGTATGTTACAACTAGGTAACTGAGATAGATGCTAATTATTTTAAATGTAAAAAAGTTTCACCAGATGAAACCATTTAAAATAATATTGGATTTCACTGCCACCACAAGATTACGTGAAGAATTGCGAGGACGAATTCAAGAATCTCCCACGTAAGGTGAAAAGTTTGGTAGTAGAAAATTCGCTGGAATTTGTCAATAAAGTGAATAATATAGGAATTAACGATGGGGTGATTCTTGTATCGTTTGACTGTTTCCGAGCGTACCGATCCTTGAAACTATAGAGTTCTTAAGAAAATACTTGAAATTAAACGAAGTCGAGGATATAAAAATTGCGGAATATACCAGATTAACGAAGTTATGCATGTCAAAAAACCGTTTTCAAATCGGAGGCACATTCTACGAACAGTTGAAGGGTACGGCCGTGGGAAATCCGCTGTCGCCGTTTATTGCCAATCTGTTTATGAGTGAGTTTGAGACCGAATTGAAAAATGACGGAGATTATTTTCCGAGAATTTGGCTGAGATACGTAGATGATATATTTGCGATATTTGATACTACAAAATATACGGTGGAAAATTTCCTAATGAAAGTAAACTTGCCATTTGATTCGATTAAATTCACAGCGGAAAAAGAAGTGAACAATCCTTTCAAACCTTTCAACAACAAAACCTTTCTTAGATAGTTTAGTAATTAAGAATAACAGTAAATTAGAAATAGACATAGAAAAGAAATCAACACAGATAGATTCATAATGGCAGATTCAAACCACTGTCAACAACATAAGATGTCGGCGATTAATTTCCTGGTAAACAGGATCGTGTCCTTAAGAAGGTCCAATATAGACAACACCCTTAGAAACTCCACAACGCTTACTCCGGTAGAACCTGGCGGCAAAAATAAATTTTTAATATTACCTTTTCATAAAATAACGAAAGGAATTAGCCGAGTCGTAAAAGACGAAAATATGAAAATCGGTTATAAATCATCGAACACACTTCATAACCTTTTAGGAAATCCTAAAGACAAACCAGAAATGAAACAAAAGTCGGGGATTTATCAAATTACATATGTAGATTGTGAGAAAGTCTTCATTGGACAGACAAAGAGGTCTATTTAATCTAGGTATAAAGAGCATATCTCGCACTATCGCCATGGAAGGGCAGATATGTCTGGCGTTGTGGAACATATGGTAAAAGCCGAACATAATATAAATATAGACAATTTAAAATCAATGAAACGCTTACGAATCCATTTATATTAAAAAGAATAAAAACCTTCTGAATCGTGAAGAAGCGCCCCTGTCATTTTCTGTACTGATGGATTTATTATGAGTAATAAAAGCGTATATTTGAAAAACTCGGGCAGTCCTTCTAAGAATTTTTGCGTTCGGGAGTGTGGGAGACAATTGTACAAATGTTAGGGATAGGCAGAGGGAGTGATGGAAGAAGAAAAAGTAGTCCATGTGTTTAGCTTATAGTAATTTTGGCGCTCATTCGGTTATCCACGTATTCCCGCAACATGTGTCGTCCCGAGTTAATTAATACCTTGTGCGGGAGGAGTAATCCGAACAGTGTGTTTATTGTGCTGTCCCACAGTCCTTGCAATCGTTACTAATCCTTACAGGACTGTGGGCTGTTATCCTCGATACACAGTATATCGGGAATTCCACACACACAAATTCATTTAATTAATTCAGTACATATACTTCGCGAGGATGTGGCCTTCCATTATTCGTAAGATCACCAATACCAATTGCCACTTCATCAGATCTTTACAAAGCGATTCATCTCTCTATATTTAAAGACCACAGTGCTTTGCGTGATGCACACAATCTTCCATATAAGAATGACATAAGCATGTTTATTCATACACTGCGACAATATAGCATAATAATAACAATCGTTTAATGACTTCAATTATTGCTTAATAGTTTCACGTTGCATCAATTTCTCATGTGTTAAAGTAGCGCACGGTTTATGAATGTCCATACGAATGTAATTATTGTTGAAAGCAGAAAAATGAAACTACGTACTACTACTACTGTTACTATTACTATTACTACATCTTTCGTAATTAACGTAAACGTTCCGCTTTACTATAAGCATCGCTTTCCATCTAACAATTAATGAAACCGTACTGCGAAACAGATCACGTCAGTTAATACGATTAATGTACCAGTTCCTACGTTCCGTTTTAGCAGATCGTCAATATAATAGAAAGAGGATTATAATGCAATGACTAACATCTTTTGTACTTTTGACGAGGACTTTATTATATTGGCATGAATTAGTTGATAAACGTTTTATTGTAGCTGCTAATGTAAGCCACATAAAATTACCTAAACGTACTTAGGATACAAGCACCTTTCTTATATACCATCTCCAAAATAAGCAATGTGCTCTTTAAACACATTAAAATTGGTCGGCTTGTTTTCCCAATACATTTTACATTACATTCTTTGCAATGATAAACGATTTAATAATAGTGCTAATGTAAGCCACATACAATTAAACGTACTTAGAATACAAGAACCTTTCTTGTCTACCACCTCCTAAATGAGCAATATGCTCTTTAAACGTGTTAAAATTGGTCGCCTCTTTTGCCCAGTATATTTTACATTACATCCTTTGCAACGATAAACATTTTATTGTACGTGTTACTGTAAGCCACATAAAATTAAACGTACTTACGATACAAGCGCCTTTCTTATCTATCACCTCCAAAATGAGCAATGTGTTCTTTAAACGCGTTAGAATTGGTCGACTTGTTTGCCCAGTATATTTTACGTCACATTCTCTGCAACGATAAAGTTTTAGCTTAGGTGATACTGTAAGCCACATAAAATTAAACGTACTTAGGATACAAGCACATTTCTTATCTACCACCTCCAAAATGAGCAATGTACTCTTTAAAAGCATCAAAATTGACCGACTTGTTTGCCCAATATGTTTTACACCACATTCTTTGCAACGATAAACGATTTAATATAAATGTTACTATAAGCCTCATAAAATTAAACGTACTTAGGATACAAGCAAGAATTAATAATATTTAAAGGGTTGCACTTATCTCCCCACGGCTAAAAGCAAGGTCCATTATACTCATGGTCCCAATGTTGAACTTAAATATTTGAATTTTTAAGTGATTAATAAAAACCTCTAAGGTATATATTTAATAATTACTGAACACCATTTCAGCACTACTTGATTGTTAGTTAATACCAGTAAGAACAAATTTAGACAGTTGCTAGTTTACATTACATAATTGCCAAAGGAAAAAACACATAAAACCCAGTAATTTAAGCATAAAAAATTACATTTTTAAGCAATAAATAGATGTTTAGATATTTAAGGCGTCATACAAAGCCATTAGAAAGTTTATATGTACTACCTGTAATCATTCCATTTAAAAAATTACACAACAGTAATTAATATATAATTCTATTTATGTAAAATGAGTCGCTTATCACTATTAGTTTGTCAGTGTTATGGGGTTATTCATGTGCACAAATATGACTGTATAATGACATACCAATTAGTTTCTCGTTACTACGGCCGTTAAATAGACTGTAGGTGCAAGTAACAAAGATAAGGACATGCGGAAGCTTTTATATAATATTAATACGGAAAAAACCCGTTAGGAATGTCAATATCAACATGATAAAAATAACAGTAACACACTTACGTACCTACAGTAATTGTACACATGCGGTACGAGCGAACCTGTTATAGTCACCTAGCGTAATCTGAATTCTTCGAATAACCTTTGTGATAGCCAGGCCGGGTTTGTTATACGCTACTATGCTAGTAGATAATATCAGTTGCGTGCCTGTCACAGAGTGGGGTACATGCCGATTTAAATTTATTTAATAACGTTTGCTTTCTTGCTTATTTTCCTAGTATATTTTTTATTAAATTAAATTAGTGCATTATTAATTTTTGTTGGTGGATGCTAATTTTATATTAGAGTACGGATATTTTTAGAAGCTTTATATCAACTTGACTTGTATCGGGTATGTCAGGAGTCACCAGACCTACTGGTGCAATTTTATCACACCTCTGAATGTCGTAGCGATTTGAAAGTTGACATACTTGCGTATCTAAGAAGACAATGTCATATTCATGTACTTTCGAGCAGATTTGATTCTGGAGTATTATTTAAAATAATTATTTGTCAGTTCAAAATCCATAAAGGTGCCTTACTTACCGGCAATGCGAGGCTAGCAGCAAGCTAGCTTATATAGCAAGGAGAAGGCTTGCTATATAAGCAGTATCAAGGAAGTTGTTCATTATTGTGCGAATTAGAGCGGTGTGAAATTATGGAAAACTTGCTCTAATTAAAGGCATCAATGTGCACAAAGTCAAGGGGATCCGCTTGATTTCGTGGACTTCGATGCATCAGTTATACTTCAGCCAAATCTTCCACAGTTTGTTCGGCTCTGTCATGCGCAGTAGTGATTACTCACCTTAATAGCCGTGAAGTCAAAAATTACAATTAAAATCCGAGCACAGAGAGCGAGATGGCTAGGACATATAATCCGCATGCCGGAACAAAGAATAGTACAAAGGGTCCTATATGGCGGAGAAGGAGGCAAACGAAGAAGACGTCGTCCAAGAAAAATGGTTACGAGAGGTTAGGAAAGACGTGGAGGAGATAGGAGTGAGAAATTGGAGGAAAAGAGCCAAGAACCGGGAGAGGTGGAGACTAGTCACGAAGCTCTGGTAGAAGAAGCCAGGGGCCATGAAGGCCTGTAGAGCTGCTATATATATACACTTGAGAGCAAAAAAAACCGACTCAGACTGCACACTCGCAGTAAAATGTCCCTGACACAAAAGCCAAATCTTAAATTCTATTTCTGCTTTTAAAATCTAAAAGATCAAGATCATAGCTCCAAAATGACAGCACGCCCTTTTACTTCTTTTACTTATACTTCTTTCATATACTTCTTTTACACTTGGACTACCCTAGAATATGTTGTAACCGATAAACAGAAACTTTGTATTAGTTGACATTAGGTAGTATAAAAGGGCCTTTACCTTATCAACGTTTATCGGTTGGCTGTCAAACGTCAAACGGTAGACATTTCCGTCATCAATATTCCAGAGT
>JARFOC010000946.1:437663-469534 GCA_031763485.1 Osmoderma eremita | reverse complement strand
AAGGAAAAGGTAATGTTAAGCGTATCACCCCGAGAACAAACCTGTTCCTAGAACGACACTATCAAAACAATGTTTTGCCGAAATGCGTATTCAGAGTTCTTTACTCAACAAGGTGGTAAGGGGTATTTTTTAACTTAAATCAATTTAAAAAATTCATCTTTGTTTTATTCCATTTTAAAGTTCTATACCTCTATAAAAAACACGTGTAACATTCAAAAATATGTTCTACCATTGAAAGGCTAATTACGAACACATTGATTCGAAATGAAAGCTGGTACTTATATAAATGTTCTTCCTATTTTCAATTACTTAAATGCAGTACGCAGATACATACATAAAACATATGTACAAAATACCACAACACGATATGCAATTTTTCTCCTTCTACGTAGCCAACCAACACGAGTTTTATAATCCTTATCCAATAAAGGTTATCTAATCCTAGCGAAATGTCACTGGAATGCTTCATTCTCCTAGTCTCCGCTACGAGTTACGAAACCATTTAAAATACCATCTCGAAGCTTAAATACCATATGATTATTGTAGTGGAACATCTTCATTTTAAATGTTAATTGTATGTTTCGAGTTTTAAACGTGAAACATATCATGTCTACCTGCAACTTTACGTTATATGATCATTAGTGATTTTTGCCGAATTTTTGCACGTGTTTCAAGTAATTTTCTAGGTCCGGTTAATAGTAACAGTCATAGTAAACTAGTAAACTAATAAACTACTCATAGAAACGAATTTAACATCGTTACAATTGCATGTGTTCAATATTAATTCGTATATGGATTATACAGTATGCTAGGGGGGCCCGAGAACGTACAGTCCATTCATTTTAAGAATACAACGTGGGAAAAGATAGGATAATATAAGAGAGAAAATAAAATGTATGAGCTGGATAATATAATTGATAACGTTATTTACGTTTTAATTTAAAACGTAAATATTCGACATATTTCAACTTGGTTTTTTTTTACTAAACCGGCATACATACTTTTATTAAAAGAAGTCATTATTAAATATCAGTTTCCGTTGATAGGTCTGATGTTGATCCTGTGTTTGCAGTAATAATTAGTTCATCGACTACACCATCAATTATATTATCCAGCTCATATATTTTATTTTCTCTCTTATATTATCCTATCTTTTCCCACGTATTCTTAAAATGAATGGACTGTACTTTTAATATATTTTAACAATGAACGAAACAGTATTGTTGTTATAAATAGTACAATTATTATAAACCAACTATTTAAGTTCATAGAGTTATTTACTCCAGTTTATTTGTATTCCTCCTTAAAGTGATATCTTATTGAACTACACATGAATCTATTAAAGATTGCACACATGCTACAGAAAAGAACACGTAGTTTTTAAATGTCCCCATAAAAAATAATCCAATGATGTTATACACGTTGACAAATATTTTGAAAAATTTTACAGATTTAGGTATCGTCAATATGAATGTGTGACTACTAACTTGCTAACTACGTTAAATAGATGGTCACAATTTCACTCTGAATCAGAAAAGTTTGAAAAAAGAATTAATAGAAACTATTTAATTTGTAATTTTCCCGTCCGAAAAGTTTTGCAATATTTTGCTGGCCAGCCGCGTATATAGATTTTTTATAGCTGAATACTGCCATTTGAATGTAGTAAAAAACGTATCTCATAAATAATAACAAAAATTTATAGCTTTGCTGTTATCTAACACTTATGCAATTTTTCATCGTTACTCATTTAATAACTATTAATATACGAGGTGTGGAAATTAAGTAACGAGACTGACAACGTAGCGTTTGATATGGCAACACGGGAAGTGCAGCAAGTGGACATTGTAATACGCATTCAGTGCAAGTTTGAACTCGATCAAGTCATTTGGTTGTCCGTTGTCGTTCTTTCCGTGAATCCGGTTTTCGTAGTGCGTTCTACAAATGCAAAACATTAATTTCGAGCAACGGTGTGCTATCAGGTTTTGCTTCAGACTTGGGTAAAATGCAACAGAAACTTTTGCAAACTTCAGTAGGCCTACGGAGACAGTGTTTTGTCAAAAGCCCAGGTTTTCCTGTGGTTTATGGCATTTTCAGAAGGAAGAGAGTCGATGGGAGATGAACCACGCAGCGGAAGGCCTTCAGCTACAAGAACCGATTGCAATGTTGACAAAATCCGCGATCTTGTGCGTTCAGATCGTCGGTTGACGGTCAGAATGATCGGGGAACAGTTGAATTTGTCTCACACCACCGTTCGTCAAGTTTTGACCAATGAATTGGGAATGAGTAAGATCTGGTCGAAAATGGTTCCAAAGAAAAAAACCTTGCACAGGAACAAAAGGTCATCAGGAAAGAACTTTTTGGAATCGATTGAAAATGATGAAAAATTTTTGGAACGTGTCATTACTGGTGATGAGAGCTGGGTGTTCGAGTATGATCCGGAAACAAAACGACAGAGCATGGAATGGAACACTTCAGGCTCTCAAAGGCCCACAAAAGCAAGAATGAGCAAATCAAAGATCAAGAGCATGCTGATTTGTTTCTTTGATAGACAGTTTCACCGGGTGGTTCTCGAAAGGCTCCCAAAAGGGTCATGCGTGTGAGACCAAACATCAAGAACGATTAGATCCTGCATCATGACAATGCGCCTTATCACACAGCAATTTCCAGAAACACTTGACCAGTAAAAATATTTCTGTGGCTCCTCAGCTTCCTTATTCACCTGACTTGAGTTCTTGTGACTTTCTCCTCCTCCCAAGATTGAAAATTCATCTGAAGGGACATCATTCATCACTCGAAAACATTCAAACGGCTGTAACCGACCTGTTAAAGGCGATTCCAATATCGGAGTTCCAACACTGCTATGAGGAATGGAAAAACCGTCTCCAACGCTGTATGGCTTCCCAAGGGAGTTATTTTGAGGGAGACAACGTTCCATTGTAATTATATTCAAATAAGAATATTTGAAAATATCAGTCTCATTACTTAATTTACACACCTCGTATATATATAACTCTTATTAAGTCCTAACTGGGTACACACATTACACGGATTTTCTGTTCTATTATCAGAACCCCAAAGTATTACGAATCTTTGCATTGTTGCTTAAATACTGCCAAAGCATCTGCTTTAACATTAGAAGTAACATAGTTTAACTGACTTTTATGACTAAGCTTTTAAACATCTTACCAGTGCAGTAACTACTCAGTACGTTTCCTCTAAGCAGTATGCATCCAAAAAAAACTACATTTCTAACTTATGATGAGTATTTGACGTCCTTTTTTTATTTCAGATTACTATTTTCGGCGATACTGTTTTCAATAGTCAGCGCAGAAGTAGAAATCATAACAAAACCTAAACCAGGACAAGAATACGTTTACGTACATCCAAGTGGTCGTTCTCTTAAAAAGGATAACAAGAAATATCAAAAATTCGAAACTTCACATAAAAGACCGTCTTCCCTAGCAGTCACCGTTAATGAAAAAGACGATGAACTTGAAAAATCCATTAAAAAACGTGAAGCGAATCCTGCCGATGCACCAGCACCACCTCCCGCGGGCGCTATAAAACTGGATCCAAAGAAACTGTTGGAGAGATATAAAAGCGAACTAAAGACCAGTACTACCACAACTACTCCAAAGAGCACTACCCCTACTAAGAGGAGAAGGAGAATCAAGAGGGATCCTTCTCCAGCTGACGCAACTAGTCCGCTGCCAATTTTAACAACGGCAACACCAGCACGACGTGTAATAGATGATGATACCATCATCGAAACTGCTGGTAGTGATAAGAAACACTCCAGGATCAAGATAAAGGAGGCCCCCAATGGGCAAGAATACGAATATGAGTATGTTTATTATTACTACGACGACGAGAACGACGAGAAAGATGGAAAAGATGGAAAAACCACCAGTTCTCATGATGGTTCCGCTAGAAACGAAATTAACACCAACAGAGGAAGACATTCCGAAAAGCCAAAACCAGTTCCCGAAGCAAATGAAGTTGTTCCAACTAGAGGTAGATCAAGGGATCGGCAAATACCAGCTGAAGACACTATCGATGAGGAAAGATTGCCGGTAAACACAAGATTCCCGCCAAGAAGTCGCAATTTGAACACCACGCCATTGCCTGAAGAAGAAACGAAACCATCTCGCGGGCGTGGTAGAGGCAGACCGACAGAATCTTCAACGGAAGCCGAAGTACAACCTGAGGAAGTACAGGTCAGTCAAACCATTAAATTTACACATATGAAATACATTCGACATTTTCAATTTTAACACGCATGAAACTATACACTCCTCACCCATTCCAATACACCAAGCGCTTCCATTAAAACATTGATGGAAAAAGCACTACAAATATTTATGTAAGTAAATGACCCAGTATCCAAAGGGTATTCGTTTTCTTCTATTAACAAATCCTGTTTCGTCCGTAGAAGGTTGTCTTTATAATCCGACGTTTAATGGCTTATTAAATAATGAGCGTAACGTGATAAGTTGCCATACCTACATATATACCACACTTGGATTGTATATTCATCCTGATATCTGTGAGCGTCTTCTTTTTGAGACAGGCTTCTAGAAGTAGGACCAGATCCAATATCAGAAGGCCCTCTCTGGTAGACAGCGACAGTTTCAACACTCATCCCAGCAGTGGTGAACCACCTAGTGGTGGACCATCTTTCCCCACTAGTTTACCAGCAGGGCCGGTTAGATTCTTGGGCGCTACGCCCAACGAACGTGATGACATAGAAGTAAGTTGTACTCATGTCTATACCTTTGGGCATCGAAAAAAACATTCGTATTTACATACATAACTTCGACACCACAACTGCCACTTGTTATATCTTCATTATTGCATAAAGGAAATAAGAAATGATATTGTAGGAAAAAGATATACCTTCTGCACCTGCAGAAGATGTGGACGAGGAAGAAGCACCAGTAGCCATAGATGAAAGTGTTGCGGAAAAATCCGATGTTACCGAAGGAAGTGACATTGAAACAACAACTGTCATGTCTGGAATGAAGAAAGCTGTACTGGACCTTTATGCCTTAAGTCAAGGAACACAAAAAATGTTAGGCGAAGAACAAGAATTGGTATGTAGTAACTATAATTTTTTGAAGCATTTTGACTTGTACTTCACTTATATAGACGGAGGATGATGCAGTAACTACAGAAGAAAGTGAAGTAACAACACAGGAATTAACCACAGAAGAACTTACTACTGAAGCCACTACAACGACCACGAGTACCACTACAACAACAACAACTACTCCTGAGCCAACCACGACCACCACAACAACTACAACAGCAGCTCCCGAAACCGGCTTCGGAAGGAATAAATTCAATAAAGGTCGTAATAAGAAGACTACAACAGCAGCGCCAACTTCTGAAACAACAGCCTCGGAGTCTAAACCTAAAAAATTCGGAAGACCATCCTTTGGAAGGCCCAGATTGGGAGGCCGCACAACAGCACACCCGGTAACAGAAAAAGAAGTTAATAAAGAAGAATCAAAACCTGTCAGTCAATCCAAGGTAGTGACAATGGAGACTAGGATGTTACAACAATTATATTTTTCTAAAATTTTCAGCCGGTAGGTGGAAGACGTTTTAGCAGTAGGACACGCGGGAGGACAACAGCGGCTCCATCAGAAGAAGCTGAGGAAACCAGCGCTAGTACAGCTGCACCAGTTTCCAGGCCGTCTTTAAGACAAAGGCCTGGACTGAGTTTAAGGGGTAGCAGAAGGACAACAACGGTAGCGACTACAGCCGCTGAAGAAGAATCGCACAACGAAGAAACCTCTGCCGCCGCAGCGACTACAACAGCGAGACCTAGACCTCGCATTGGAGGCGCTGGAATTAGGCCTTTAAGGCCCGGACCGAGAATCGGAAGTCTTGCAAGAACTAGACCAGGTGCACCTACAACAACTACAACAACAGAAGCACCCGCTGAAGACGCAGAAACTGGTGATGAAGAACCTAAAGAAGATGAGGAGGCCGAAGAAAAGGTATTTTATTAACTAAAACATATAGTTTTGTAAAGTTCTGATGTAATGATTCCTCTTTTAGGAACCAGAACCAGCTTCAACGCCAGATCCTAACCCATTGAATAGATTGAGAAATCGCCAAAGATTGACCATCAGTGCAAGACCGAAGGCTGCCGCTAGTGCCCCTGTTCAAGTGCGCAGAATTAATCCATTATTGGCACGCAGGAAAACAACAGCAGCACCAGAATCTGTCTCCAGCGAAGCTCCCGAAGAAGCTCCAGCTACTGAAGCGGAGGCAGAAGACGAAGAAACTGATGCGCCAGCACCAAGCTCGACGACTGAAGAACCTAAAGGACTTAATAAGTTACTTAGGAGGAGAATCGGAGCTCGCCCACCGCTAGGATCTCACCAGCAGTAAAAACTATTAGTAAGGAAACACTGATGAATGCGATGCGATACACATTTTTTTTTTGTAAATAAGAAGGTTCTTCCAAAAGAATGTCGTAATATACACACATCCTAAAAACGATATTTAAAGTTATACTAATTGCATTTAGATAACGAGTATAAAAATTTCAATCCTGGATATGCGGTAAGATTAATCATTTTAAACATGCAATGGTTGTGAAAATGTAATTTGAATATTTACTAGAATTATTCAATATCTTATCTTGTGATTATGTGTACTTATTGCAAAAATTACTTTAATGCAAATATTCTAATTAAGTTGAAGGTGATTTTAGTCAATTCATGTTAAAATGAAAAGATAAGCTCTAATATTTTCGAAACGAGTCAAATCTTTGAAGAAAATAAATATTAATGATAAGAAAGCTGTTTTGTCTTGTTTTATACTGAATGTTATTTTAATTAAACTTAGCATTATTTTAGTTTTTTTTTCTTTTCACTGTTATTTTTAAATATCCGTTAGACTACTATTATTTCGTTATTCACTTTGCGGTTTCTTCTTTCCCTATACCTTTTACGTTGCATACAATGTTTTTTTGTAAAATATTTATTATTAAATTCCAATTCCATAGTTCGTTGAAGTTTCAATTAGATTAAATGTGCGACTTACAATTAGTTAGTCTATTATGAGTAAATATGTATGTAATTAAGATTAATTTTAGCTATTTAAAATGCAGGCCACCATGTGCCAATATTTCCCACTATATGTGTTTTGCCTTTTACAAATAATTTATTATTTGTGACCCTCCTTGAAAAAATATATTTTTTTGTATATAACTCATTTAATAAAATAAAAATTATGTTGTGTAAAATAGTTTTTGTAAAGTATTTGGATATTGGAAGTACAAACAGCACAATCCGTAAAAAATATTCCATCATTTTTTTTTATTAATAATAAGGACACAATGAAAATATTCTTTTATAACACACTAATGCTTTACTAAAGAAAAAAAATTGAAATGAATTTTAATATCCCTTTTTCAAGGGGGAGTTTTGAAGCAAAAAGATTAATGAAGTCACTGGAACCCCCTACACCCACAATAACTTTAAGTTAAAAAGGACAAAGTAAAAACAATAAAATTTATGTTTCGTGAATAAGTAGTGGTAAAAAAAATACAAATAAATTAATTTGTTTTCCATGTTTGTCGTTTAAGTTGGACGAAGATTCCGGAGCTCCAAGGACGTAAGAAATTTGAACTGCTGAACTATATATTAGAATTTCTCATTAATTTATAGTTTTGTTTTTTTTGCAGCTCTTACCGCTAAAAACTTACGAGCCGCCACTAGAACCAAACATTAAATAAATAAAAACTAAGATTAAGAATCAAAAAGATTTATATATTATACTATCTTTTATTTACAGATTATACAAAAATGTACATCTTCATTTCCCGCTTTTTCAGAAAATATAACACCTCTATTTATACAATTAATAAATTAATAAATAATTTAAATTAAAATAGGAGGAAGTATCGAAAAGTAGAGTCGATTAGAACAGTATTAAGTACAAAATTACCATCTCTTAGCCTCAAAAAATTAAAAGAAATCTAGTTTAGATGGTATGAGAATCATATCACAATATCACGAATAAAAAAATCGCCATATATAGTTTGGAATGTTTATTTCTAAAAAATTGATCGGCTGGATTAAATGGCACGTACTTTTCTTTGCACCAGATTTGGTGATTTTATTCTGTCATCATATTCTTGGGCTTTTATATATAAAAATACGCCGGCTATCACAATTATAGTACCTAATCCACTCAAAGGTGTCACTGGATTGTCAAACATAATAACTGAGAACCATATGAGAAGTGCTCTCTTCGCAGTATTGGCCACACTAGAACATCAAAATTATAAAAATAAAAACAAAATTTATAACCTTAAAATATACCTGTGGGTTACTGGACTAATATAGTCCATTAGAACATACGCCGTAATACTTTGGAAGTGGAAAAATAATCCATTGAGTATAAAATAAAGAATATGTCTTATTTCTGGTCGCTCAGCATTCGTTATATCAACTAACCACATGGACGCAGGAATTTGTACTACAATACTGGCTAGACTAGTGTAAAACTGCAATTCCGCAGGGCTAAAATGAGGCATATATAATTCACTTTCTTTGATACACTACAATTCATTACAGAATAGTATTAGCACAACTCACGTATATTTAAATTTATCACCAGATATTAGCATTTTCGAATAAACATTTTGCAAACATTCAGTTAAATTTGTAGCCATGGCAGCAATAAAACCATGAATTTCGAAACTAAGCTCATTTGCTGAACAGAGAGCGAGACCTGACATCACTGGCAATAAACTAAGATTAACAAAAAACCCAGTCTGTTCTCCTGCAAAATATATCAGAATATAAAATGCGGTCTATATTTGTTGCATAATAAAGTATACCTAACAACAATCGTGAGATTAAAACTGTAAATAATGGTGCAGAACTTTTTATTGTTTCTGTGAAACTAACTGCTACATAATTTAATGCGACTAATCCTAAAACTACCGTTAGAAACCTAAAATTAACGATTTTTTAATAATGATATAAATATGAAGCAAATAAGTCTAAATACCTTGTACATCCAACAAGAATCATATGCCTATAAAAACCTGGGGGTTTACTTAACCTTTGAGAGGGTTTGTACATACCACAAGGAAAATACATTTGAATAAAACCACAACTGGCAGTCGTTAACATCTGGCAAGCACCTATCAAATAATATAAGATTTATCCATATACAATTATATAATTGAAAATATACCTAATACTGTAGGGTTCCCATTCAGGTAAGTCAAGATATATTTATTTAAAAATAATGTACAGCCACTAAATATATACCATAATAGAAGAAACACAATTGCTCTAACATTTAAAAGACCTTTCCTCTTGTGTACTACAACAGGATCACTTTCTTTCCGTGAGATCAGAGGTTCTACATCTCTAATAATATTCGAATTGACGTTAACATTTATGTTGTCCATCGCTGATGGACTCCGAAGTCTACGAAATCTAAAAGAAAAATTTATACCTAACCTTTCTTGCTTTGTTTTGGCAAATACATATATTTTTAACAATTACATTCGAAAATCCATAAACATGTATGTTCATGACTGCACGTTAAAATGTGGCAAATACAAATAAATTCCAACAATAAACGCCACTACCTGTCTTATAAACAAAATCATAACATACGGTTAGCAATCATCACGTCAATCATGTTGCTATTTTGGTAATTGTCAGTATTGTATTTGTATCAGCTGAGACATTTCAAAATATGGAAAGTATGAAACATGTTGGTAAACATTGAGAAAATAATTTATAAACCATGTTATATTGGTAAAAGTATTTCAGAAATTATTTAAGTATAACCATTTATCAGCACACACAAATTTACATATAACTTACACATTTTTGTTAGAAGGCATATTCGCACAACGTTAATTCCAAACAACTTTTAAAACTAACTCAACAGGTATTTTGACGGGTCTTGCTACTGCGTGTGTGAATTTTAGAAATTTGAAATCATAATTTCTGATAAGTTAATGTTCTGGTCTAACAAGTGTTCTAAACCCACTTAGATGAAAAGATACGAAAATGATAATCATACTTCAAAATAGTTTAGATATCCGAAAAATGCTTATGTAACCGTTATTAATGCCTATCATTATTATTCTTGCATTATCTTTATACATATATATTTTAGCAAATATATTATAAATATATAACAAATATTGCAGTCCTCAAAAATGGTATCGCAAAGAGCAACTTAAGGTTCACATATAAACGTTTTGTTAATTGACTTAAGATGTGTTTAGTTATAAGGTTATAAAAATAAACACAATGTTAGGTTTACTCCTCCCGCAAAAAGTATTAATTAATTCGGGACGACACGTGTTCCCGGAATACGTGGATTCCCATTGTCAAGTCGGATACCGAATAGAAACTCTAAAAATATTCCATAATGTGAATCGTGATTGAAATATATCAATGGCACGCCACTGATATTATTTCAGAAGGAAATAAATATTGATATCAGCTCCTGGGGAATACAAATTGATATGTGATCGCGCAGTTGGATCTTGGTACCTACAATTAACTAAATATTTTGATAATTAAAGTGATAATTTAATGAATCATATTAAATAAAATCCACACACAAAGCAAAACTGACGATAGATTTCGGATTAATTGTGATATTTATAAGCTAAGTTCCAACTCGTATGAGAGAAGTGCCATGCCTACAAGATTGCCGATTCCCCAAAACTAGGAGAATACAGTGTCTGTGGGGAATAGCAGGTCTGTGAGGAATCGTGCTCTCTTAGCTTTCATTACTGGGAGTTAGTCGGAGGTCTATTTTTTGTAACACGCCGTTTTATTACAAATAC
Organism: Osmoderma eremita; assembly: GCA_031763485.1. Taxonomy (NCBI): domain Eukaryota; kingdom Metazoa; phylum Arthropoda; class Insecta; order Coleoptera; family Scarabaeidae; genus Osmoderma; species Osmoderma eremita. The sequence goes on along the minus strand of JARFOC010000946.1, from coordinate 458,685 downwards.
ATATATGTCCAATTGCTTTTATGTTTTACTTTTACCCTTAGCAAGTAAATAACAATTTTAATCCACGATATAAACAAGTTTTATATTAAATAAATACATTTATGCCGTGAAAGAATTGCAAGGACTGTATTAGAAATACATTTATGTTCATTCTTTTGTAGATAATTACAATTTGTACTCATTTAGTTTAAATGACTACCTAAATAACAAGCGTAAAATTGTCAAATTTTGGGCGTTTAATCCCCGCTAACATTTTCTAGTACAATTCTGAACTGAGCAGGGTTAACATGAAATTGTATTGTATCATTAATTTTGCGCGCTCATTTGACGCGTGCGCAGCGACGCAGGTGTCTAAGCTTTTTAGTGTCGTCTCTTGCTATGATATGATAAGCAATCTTGTGGAAGTTGCTACACACTGAAGGCCATACTCTGTATTGACTGTCCGCTCATTGTCCGCGTACGACCCGAATTTATAAGTTAGAACCACCTATTAAATATATATATACCGCGCAAGAGAGACGCCCGAGCGACGTAAACACGGTTCAGCCATTTTGAGGTATTGTTTTGCGTATTAGGTGACACGTCATGCAGACATGATTAATTTTGCCTACATATCAATGAATTTTATAACACTAGAAATTTTAAATACCTCGACCCAGCCTTATGTTAACTTGATGAGTCATGTGCGGTGTATGTATTTTAAATTTTAACTACGTAGTTGTTACACTTGTTGTGCTCGGTAGGGTCCTAAAAGTAGTTGGAACACCTTTTTGTAATGCGCAAGGCTTTTTACAATACGCAAGGTCTTGTAGTTTTGTGGTTGGGTTGGAACAAACCTATGATTTAGAGAATACGCTCGCGCATGCGTAGTTCGCACAGTCTAACTAAATTGACAGAAGATGTGAATACAAGATGAGTTTATAATCAGTGCTTATATTTATCTTATTAACGTGAGTATGAATTTACGGTTATTTTCTTTGTAATACACACTTTATAATACCGTAATACTTAGTTGTGATACTCTTTTTTATAGCCTTAGGTGTGGTTATGCAAAGATATAATTAAATCGTTATTTATTGATTACGTTTCAGTTTGTTTTGAATTAAACGAAACTTTGCTTCAGCCTCATTTCATAAAATTCTAACTTAAAGTTACCGCAAGCTTACTAGAAAACGAGATAAAGTGGATTACATGGCCCTCAGTTTTGTTGTGAAAATAAGGTATTATTTTGAAAATAGAATTTGAAAAACAAGAAAATATTCTGCTATAATATTGAAAACAAAAGCTTTTGTTTTGATATTATATTTTAAAATAATATATTTCCTATTTTATTTTGATTACATACATTATTTACTTGTATTTGGAAAACAATAATTTTATCAGCAGATATTTATAGTTTACTTAGAATGATATTGGAAAGACTATCCATCTATGTTAAATTGGTTATCTAACATTCAAAATACCTATTTGCCCCCGACCAGCAACATTTTGCCTATATTCCGTCTTTTTTTTGGATAATAATAATATCTAGCAATTTTTTTACAAATTTACTTTTCTGATATCAAAAGGGCCAACATATTTTAAATATCTTTGTGTGTTAACATTTATTTTCGAATTTATACCTCCTACAAATACCAGAAACCTTAACAAATACATATATGTATCTGTTTATATCAGAGTATTGTTCGACTAATCAAAAAAAAAGTACTAACGTTTAATAATTTAGAATAAGAAACATATAAAATGCATAATTGTGTCTTCGTATCTAATTACAGGCGCGTCAATAATAACGATACTGTATCTTAGAAAGTCAGAACATCACGTTTGGGGGATCGAATTTTAGCAAACTTGCACGGGCGGTTGTATTTTATCAGTTGTTCTTGTTTGCAACCACAAATAGCTAAACCACCATAATACCTTTACCACGTAAGGGTGTTAAGAAAATGCGCCACAAAGTTTAACGAGGGGAGATAGTATTCTCCAAAATATGCAGAGAAGACTTAATGATCATATAGGTCCGCATTTTTCCCATTTCATTCGCAAAAACTTGCATTTTCTTATTATAGTCAACAGATGTTCTGTGAATGCCAGAGAAGCGCCACGTTTTTATGTTGTCGCTCATCTCAATCGCCAGATCACTTAAGTTCGTGTTTTTGTAAGACGGCAGCAATGATTGCGTGATAGCGGTTCACGGTGTAAACGCAAAGTGTTTCATATCTCCGAAACCGTCCACATGCGGGACTATGTTCATTACACTTTTCTGCATATTTTGGGCCATATTTCTCTCAAATCGTTGTGGCACATTTTTTGACACCCTGCATTTATATCCTTAGAAATGCAGTAAGCCTTATACATATTAAGCTTACGTACTTTTCCGTACTGCAAATTGTTAAAGAAATTTAAAAATTACCTATATACCTCTACCTCATTTACATACTTTCCTAAATTTTTTGATTAAAACGCGTACATTAAGTGTTTTTATGAAATTTTGTTATAGCAAAATCAACTTTTCCTTGGTAAAATGGAAGATGAAGATGAACTTCTACACAGCGGTCAATGTACAGACGAGGAGTCGCTATCAGAAAGCGAAGACCAATGCTTACCGCCTGACAAACCTGACGAAATCCAAAATATCCATCACATCTACGTGGAACACTCGAAATTGGAATTCTTCACCGTTAAATTTCTATTAATACTTTCATCAACTGCCATCGTAATTCTGCTACCCCTATATTTGGAATCCATAAATAAATCAAGCGACGCTTACTCCATGATCTACCTCAACACCAGTCTTATTTTAATCGTTCTGCTACTAGCAGTCGTGTTATCCAAACAGTTCTGTAAGAAAATGAGAAACGTAAACGTGCTGAGACCACCCATTGGTTGGATTAGGTTGCTTTTGTTGGCGACAACGTATGTCGGTAGCGGTTTTACTATTGTATACGCTATGGACAGGAAAAGAGTAATGTGTCATCTTCAGGATCCGATTAAAGGAGTCATATTGGTCTTTTCGCTTGTCAATTATTTCTTCTTTTGCAAAAGAAGTAAGTAAATAGAAGACGTATCCTTTGATCCCGTTGATTTCCTTGAAACCCCGAGTGTATATTTAAGTTAGCATATTTTTGTCATCATTTATGTTGTTTTAAATTATGATGTTGCAGTGATGGGCTTACAGCGGATCTTCTCCACCACCACGATAATTGTCGGACTTTTCATATCTGTGGATTATGGTTTATGTGATGAATTTAGATGTAGAGGGAATGAGCGTGAACATCGATCGGACGATGCTGGAACATGGAGCTGGCAGACACATTCCATATGGGCGGCTGTGTATATCTTCGGATTATTTTTATTCGCCACATTTTTCACCCTTTTGGATAGATTTCTAGTACCAGTTGGAGCGGTAAGATAAATAACTTGTTCTGGATTGATTTTAAACTAAGTTGATGATGATATTTTTAGATTTTGCCAACTAGAAGTTCGGCACAGTTACTAACAACAATTTCAAGAATGGTAGCCTTCCAAAACTCCTCACCACAACTGAGAACCATTACTACTAATACCAGTAGTAGAAAACAGGTGTCCGTTATTCATTTGGCTTTCTATATACAGGCGGCAGCTTGGATCCTTACCACCATCCTTTTTTGGACCGATATAATGCCAACTGTAGGAAAAGTAATACACTCCAAAAAGTTCAATTTCGATTTTAGTAATTATTTCTTTATTTAGGGTTCCAACACAACTGAAGTATTTATGCACGTTAAGAACGGGTTAGAGTGCCATTTCGCCCACCAATTATCTTCTGATAGTTGCCAGTACGCGACTATCTACGGGTGGCTCTTCATGGCGGCTTACCTCACATTTTTCCTGTCCTCACTGAGGTTCTTGACATTGTGCCAATCTGCTGTTTACACACTATCAATAGCCACATCTTCTTTACCTCTCGTTGGAATTTGGTGGTCGTTATTCAAGATGAATTTGACTGAAGTTGGTATGTATAGGTCTAATATAATTATAAAAACAACATAGCCCGGGTCTCTTGATACTCTTTTAGGGTGTCGAGGTTTCTCCTGCTGTACCTGTCTTCTTTCTATCATTGATAAGTTTTTCTTATCTCTTCCTATCTTTCCTCTTTTCCTTAACTGAGTTCTGGTCTTCCTCGATCTCTTCCATTACATTCCATTCTCTTTCCGGTCTGCCCAACCAATTTTTTTATTGTTTCCATTACTTTTGACTCTCAGTTCTTTACTTATATCCTTGCGTCTTATTTTTTGTCATCTATTTACTCCTAACATTCTTCGAAAGTATTTCATTTCTGCTGCTTGTATTCCTTTTTTCTGTCCTTCTGTTGATATATGACTGCTCTTGTCTTTTTTTGGTATTTTTCATGGGTGTATGAATTTATTATGCAGTGCGTAGTAGATTTTATTTGCTGATTTTATTCTTATATTATGTTTTATCGTCCAAATTTCCTTTACTATCGATGTATCTAGGTATTTAAAGCTATTAGTTTGTTCTATTACTTCTGCTCCTTCGCTAATTTCTATCTCTATGTTTATAATAATAATTATAATATACTTTATTCACCATTCAATCATCTGATATCGGTTTTTTTCAATTAAAAAATAAAATATGTCACATTTAGTTTAGATATTCGAAAATATTATAGAAGCACTGGTCAATAAAAATAAAACATATCGAGAGTATTTTTCATAACGAGATGGCTTATGGCCTGGTGCAGAATAGTTACATTTACTTCATGTATCATACGTCTTGTTATTACGGTTAAAATTATTATTTTACTTTTTTGCATATGTAGCACATTCATACAAAAATGATGTGTATGATAGAACATCAGCACAGTTTCTAAGTTTGAGTAATGCATAATTTAAAGATGACAGTTTCGAACATAGTTGGGAAATATGGTGATTTCACAATAGCAATGAATTGATCCAGGTTAGGTACCCAAAAACTTAGACGAACAAGTGGAGAGCTATTCGTAACGCGTCTAGAGGAATTAAAGTTCAATAATGATGTTTTAGTTTCGTTCAGTACCAAACCATTGCAATCACACCACGAAGACATACCATCATAAAAGCAACTACCAACCGAAGAAATGTGTCGTGAACCCGAAAGCACTAGTGGTCCGAACAGCGCGAACTGATAGGGGTTTTTATCGGACAAACTATCGCTCAAGTCGTTAAGAAAGAAAATGACCAAAAGTGGGCTCAAAATTGATCCTTGAGGCACACAGCTTGAGATGTCCGCAGTTCAGCGGAGTAAGAAATACGAACGCTACTGCAAATCGTAACTAATTGAAATCAGCCGCTCAACAAGGATGCGATCTACCTACCACAACATCCTATCAAACCGTACAGTGGCAGCTTATATAGCAGAGGATTATGATCGATGGTATCAAATGCCTGTGACAAATCAAAAAAAGAGACTACTGACCTGACTGTCGCTATCCCAAAGGTCGTGTACCATCTTTTTCAAATTAAATGCGAATCGAAACTACAAATCTTCGATCGTTTATGCAACTTAAAGTACACGCCCACCAAGGGGTCAATCAAGAGTTTCAAATAAAGCATTGTGAGTAGACCGACGTTTAACAAAACCAAACTAACTGGGCGATATATTAAATTTACCTAAAATAACACAATACGGGAAAACATAGCGAGAGTTGCTTTAATAAGCAGATGTATATCTATTGATGTAATGACGTCACCTACCCATGGAAAGCTGATTTGTCAGTGATGATCGAACATTTTTCTGATGAAAGTAAAGTAATGGTTTGGTGACCAATTTTGACATGTCAGGAATAGAATCCTTGTTGCCATTCACAAAGCGACTCCCCGTTCCGTTGCAGGCATACGTGTATATATTCATTGCATGTTTTTGTATCCTATTAGGATCTTTTTTATTTTTGTTGACATTCATTCATTGCCTCATCGATTGGGCATATAAACAGCAGTGGGCTCAAAGAACACCCTTGTCTTACTCCTTCGATTGTTTTGAAGTTGTTCGATAGTTTGTTCCCAGTTCTTACTCGGTTTATAGTTTCTTTGTACATATATACTTTGGACTGCTTCAATAATTTCTTGGTTTACACTTTCATTGTCCATCCATTTCTAAATCTGATGTGTTTATAGTATCAATTGTGCTAATTATAATGTACAATTAATTATGAAAATTGAAAAGACGTAGTGCCTATCTTCCATAATGAGCGCTACAAAATCTTGAATCACAAATCAGTAGCGAAACTTAATTTTTATCCTTCCCGTAGAAATTTGAACTATTGAAAATATATTAATATTAGCAATGTTTTCATATTTTAGGGATGATTATGTGGGCACCATCTGTCACAGGAGAACTCATTTGCGCCCTATTGGGATTCCCCATTGTAGTAATCGGTTTAACACTCCTCTGCAAATCACACTTCAAGGATTGCAAACTGTCTAAAATGACGCCGTCGTGTTTAACTTCAACTCAACTTGCTTAATACGATTAAATGCTAATGTTACTGTTTACACCAAGCTGTATTTGAGGTGAACGAATTTTGGGCAGTAAGAAAGTAAGTCTACAGTGTTGTAAGTTCACTCGATTATTATACCAAATATTTAGCCATCAACTTTTAATAGTGCAGGAAAAACGATTTTATTTATTCGAAGAGAACCGTGAATTTGTTACAGGTGTAGACAATATTTGGTAGATAGTGATTTCTGAATTAATGTTGTATATATTTATATAAGTTTATTATATACATATTTAGGTAATATCCCTCAACCTTTTAGTTAGAAAAATATTTTTTGATTAAAGTGTTATTTAGACATTTATTGATTTATATTTTTGTGATAAAAAAATACATAAGACATAATTAGTACTATTAGTAATTTATCATGACTTTTCTCTCTACTGTGGGATTTATCTTATTTTTTATTAAATTATGTACAGTCTAAAAGCGTTTAATTATGAACTATTTATCTATAGATGGACACTAACTTATTATTTGATTTTTTAACTCAAGATCATAATTTTTATACCACAGAATACGAAGGCAAGCATAGTTACTGTTACGTATGTATTCAAATATTAAAAAGCTACAAGCTATTTTGTAATGCCATAGTCAGCTTATAGACCTCGTAGCTTATTACATGTTACAGTAGGTACTTACAAAACAAGTATGTGCTATTACAATGGGTGTACTGGATGGTAACCAAATTGATTTTAGTATCTATATATATCGTATAATTCTGTCACCAACCTATGGATCTCTAAAAGTCTGTGCGGGGAATAAATATGTTGACAAGAAAGGCCAGTTAAATTTAGCCCAAGTTCGTTTACATAGAGTCAAAGAAGTATTCTGACTGGACTAGATTTGGGGTTTATCATAATTTTGTTTACTAAATCTGCATAGCGCCAAATGAAAGTATCTGCTTCTCCAAAAATATCAATATAGATGTGATACATTCCAAAATACAAGCGATGCGAATACATATTTATATTTTCCAACTTTCAAGGGCGCTGCACAATTGCCCGAATCGGAAGCTAGAACAGTAACCAGAATATTAATGTCCGTTTTGTTCCACCGAACAGATTAATTGTTCTTCGCTTCCATTTATTACCACTTTCCGGTATTGATAGACCAACAAAACCCTAACCTCATAGCCACCACGCTTTATAAATATAAACATTCATCGAGCGCATGTGTTAATATTGCATTTTTAACTGGTTCCGTGAAGGTCCGACAACGACAAACTTGAAACTAAAGGCCGCTGCACAATAGACCTTTCTCATGAAAATAAGACAAGGACACCTTATGGAGTTTACGAAAAGATATAAAAATATGCTACACTCGCTAGTGTGGGGTATGGGTCTTTGTCTATTGTGACAACAGCGGTTTTACTATTTTGTTCCATTTAGGGAATTTTATCTAGTGTAAGGATTGGTAACTTTTTTGTGTGATCTCCACACGCTGCGCGCGCTGTCCAGGTAAAATGAGAAAAGTCTATTACTCAGAAACGGAAACTAGCAAACGATAAAGTTTTGCAGGTGCACAATTAACGGTAATACACTGAGAGTGATCTTAGGTGTTTGTAAAGGTTTATTGTATAAATGTGCGTTTTATTCCACCAAACAGATTGTGTTCATCCCTGGACATTTTCACAAATTTATTACCATTTTTGAAACTTTATGGTATTAATAGAGCAACAAAACCCTAACCTCATACCCACCACCATAAGTATAAAGATTCATCGGCCCCATGCGTTAACATTGCAGCTTTCATTAGTTGCGTGAAAGTCCGTGAATGACAGAGTTGAAACTTGATCAACTTTTCGTTTCCGTACAGACGAGAACCGGAAGCTTGATGTGAATCACAAACATATTTGCATATGCTTCAATTTCTCCTTCGTTCACGTTCGCGTTTCCGGGCAATTGTGCAGGGGCCTTAATTCAACTTTTCGTTTCCGTACAAACAAGAACTGGAAGAAGCTTGATATGAATTACAAACATATGTAGTATATACAGGCTGGTTGATTTTCAAAGCCTGCTTATGTAATTTGCGTTTTTGTTATGATCTTATTTATTGTCTAGAAAGAAGAAATAGAAGCGACGCTATACTCAGAATTTAAGAATTTATGTTATGTAGAAAAATACAGGGCGTGCAATTAAAAATAAGCCCAAACTATCATTCGTTCCCCTTTTGTTTTTGAAAGTACAGCAATCTATTTTACCTAATTGGAAAGAGCACAAAATATTGTAGCAGATTTGTTTTTGAATCTTTTAAATTTTTTTTTCCTACTGAAATAATGAGTGCATATTGAAAAATCAACCACTCTGTATATACCGATGCTTTAACTTTTCTTTCACATTACCGTTTCTGGGTAATTGTTCAGCGACCTTCAGTTGCATATAAATAACGGAAAATACAAAAAAAAAATAAACGCTTTCTTTACAACTCTGTATTCTCCCAATATATGGCCTGTATGGGATCACTCCTCATTCCGAATTCGGTCGTGCGGTTGATGATCGGAATCCACGTATTCCCGAAACACGTGCCCCGAATTAATGCAGTGTACGGGAAGAGTGATCCCATACAGTGTGTTTATTATATTGCCCCACCATCTTTGCCAGCTTTACTGTATATTCTACCATTTAAAAATAGATAGTTTAACTTAAACGTAGTGTTACCTTTTAGCAGCTATAAAATAATTTAAGCTTTCTTAGCTGTGGTATACTTTAAGAATTTCTAAAAATACACATTAATCTACATATAAATCTTGGTAGATGTGAAAATGCTCTAAGTACATATACGTCACTAATTGATACGCGCGAATTTATGCCACCAGACGCCAATGATACGAACTTCACCCTAACAGATGTCAGCACGTGTTACAAATCGGTTGATTGCGCAAGGTGACGTATGTGTCCTTAAAATATTTTCGCTGTACTACTAACAATAGAAACTCGATTTGATTTCTTTGGCGAACTTAAACAATGATAATAACCTAGATCTCAGATAAACGTTCCTTTTTATAGAAGTAGTTGGCTCAAAAGTATGCCTTAAATAAGTGTACACAGCTCGTCGAAGAAATTTGAAAATAATTTGTTACAATGATAAACATATTTGTTTAAATTTTTATTTGCTGAAGACTGATAAAGTAACACAGCTAATACATGTACACACGTATAATATAAAGATGTCTTGTTGCATGTTACAAAGTTGTTGTAACCATAAACAAACGCTGTCATTGAAAACTTTGAAGGCTTCCACAATCGTGTTGTATTATTATTGGAAATAAGCTGTTACGGGGTTATAATCTGTGCTATAGAGACTGTCCGTGGGAAAACGAAACACCCTGAATATTTTAGAATCGCTGAGGCACGTCAATTTTTGATCTAAGACGGACAACTTTTAGATGAAGATTATTTGTTCCCTCTAAATTTCCAATCAAAAATTGATTTTATAAAAGAAAGCGTTGATTATTAACTATTCACTGTATATCTTTTATTTCCACGTTTCTCTCTTTTTATCCTAGATATCTTAAAACGCTAATGTCTCGAAAACGAAACGGTCAATTTTGAAAAATTTATAAATCGTATTGCAAATTATATAAGCATTCAAATGAGGTATCATTCAACCCCTAGTGCAATTTAAAATTTGTGAGGTTCATACCTCTACGGTTAGAGGGTTGAAGCTTTAAAAATCATTTGTTCTCTAAAAGTTGTCTCCCCTCCCCTCTCCCTGAAAAGTTAACGGCTCCCAGGGATTTTGTAAAGATGGTCTTGATTCTTGAATGTTCGGGGTGTTTCGATCGTTTCCCCACGGACACTCTGTATACATATAGTATGTGTATACTCCAATTTAATGAAATAATCATTTAGAAAAGAAAACATTTGTGCCAATATTTAATTAATAACAGGAAGGAAACTTGTTTGATAATATAATTTATTTATTTTAACTAAAACATTAACGTGCTTTTGTTATATGCCATCTGTGCATAATGTATGCACAATTCTAAATAAGGATGTAGTTGTGAAAATGAAATAAGTCAATTACTCTGATCCCTTCATCTATTTCGTTTTTTTATTATATAGTTTTTATTTCTTTATTTTATTTTATTCTTCCATGTTTATATTAACGATTAGGGATATAGTCAAACATATTGGTAGTTATGTAAAGAAGTTATATCTATTATATTTGTAGACATAATGGTATAAATTTAGTATAGGGTAGGATAGGGGCCGATTTGGACGCTTTTTAAAAAAAAATTATAATGTACAATGCACTAAAAATATCAAAACAATTTTACCATAGGGATACTTTGGACTATTTTAGGTTATAGTACCAATTTTATTAGATTCTTCAAACAGTTATCGCACGGCCAAAACATTTTTTGCAACAGTGCATTTGTATACATCTGCCCTATGCTGGGGCAGAATTGGACAAGGGTGGAGTACATATACACACATACAAATTGAAGTATTATTCTCAAATTTTAGGCTATACATTTTTGAAACATATTTATTCAACATTATAATATTTTGTAAAAAAAAATATATGAAATTTTATACGATTGTAACCTAGCTGTCCCTTTCTTTCTTGGGGTTTGGAAAGTTTTGGTAAGATGTCTTCGTGTCATATAGTGCTAATGTCATCAATTTCAGGGTGGTAGACACCGCATTTTTTTTATCTAAGAAATTTAACTTGGAATTCACTGCATTCAACCACTGCCTCGACAAATCCAAGGGAATGCAACACTTTTCTTTTAGTAGCAAATTTTACCAATATGAAGTTGTCTATAGCCATATTTTGGTCGTTCAAAACAATATCTGGTAAATTGCCATCATCTAAATCAATGTCTGAATCGATAAAGTCCAATCCCACATCATCGTCAGAATCTGAAGAACTTACAAGTTGTTCCTGTTTTTTTTCTTGTTCTTTTAGTTTCTATTGGATCGTCTAAAACTCTTCTTGTAATATACTTGATTTTCATAAGTCTTTTCTTATTTAGCTCTTTTAATTCGATCTCTTTCTTTTCTGGAGTACTAGTGTAAATACAAGATTTGCCCTTCTGCCTAGATTTTCCATAGGATTCCTTGCGTTCTGGCTTTGGATAAGACCTTCTCGGTTTCTGGAGTAAGCAATCTACTACTATATTTGGTTAATTTATTTTCTATTTCGCTGAATACTTTCTCAATAAGTAAATTTAAAATGTCAGCCATGGACTCATATTCGGCGATTAGCGACATCCAATCATTTATAGGTGAATTAAGAATCACTTGTCTAGTTATTTTTATTTTGGACTCAGAAGCTGAACAGCCACATTATTAGGCATCCTCATATTCGAACACTCCCATGAAGTTATCACCAAAGCTTGGCCATCAAATTCCTGTTTTTTTAGCACTAATTATATTATTGGAAGTAAATGACTGGACATATGATTCATAACTGAATGTGGTAGAAATGATGATGGTATTGCCTGGGTTAGATAGTATGAATTCGTGGAAAGTATGTTGTAAACGACTTTTGAATGATTTGTAAACTCCGACAAATGAGTTGAATTTTAGGAGTACAGTGTGGCGGAAATGATAACATTAGCATCAAGTGAAATGCGTGTTTCATGATAGGCTAGATGTAAGTGAAGTTGATTGTTGGGTGAACTGTGTGTGTCTTTTTGTTATAAAATGTGGGTAAACATGTCTGCCGTTTAATTGATTGTATAGTAACTTTAGATCGATTAATTAATTTAGCTATTTCCATGTAAGATTTTCGCTCTCTCTGCTTTTCGCTGCTCTCCCGTTCATGAACACTTGTTTCCCTATATTTTCGCCAATAAGTATTTATGTGTCGGACTTATCACGAATAAAGCTGCCACATTACTGAAATATCCTCACAAACCACATACATAATAGTTTGAGTTGGGGTCTTCCCCGAGTTAGCTCCCATAAAGTAAAATATATATGACGTATGAATACTTTTGTGGAGTCCCAATTTGAGTTAATATTTTTAAAAGCAATTTGTATGCAAAATATATCTGTATTTTTTAACTTTGCTGTAAAAGAGTTTTTTATTGGAAAGAAAAACACTATATATATTAAAGAGAATTCTTCAAGTGTAAAAGGGGTAAATACCATCTGACATGCAATAATTCGTGGAGTATGTATGTCAGTAACTGTAAATCTGTCCCACCCTACCCTACAATATATTTCGATAATATACACAAACTTTTATATTCTTAAAACATTATTCAAAAATACTACAATTCTTATGATCTATTAATACTGGTATAAAAAGAATATATCAGATATTGATGTATTTGGCTATAGTCCTCCTAATTTCATACTCAGCATGGTATACCCACTAAATCAAGTTTTATACGACACAGATTACTATTTTGATATATTTATTTCGTCGCATGGAAATCGGAAATTAATTACAGAAAGTAATTCTCCGAAGCAATTAGGGCAATAATTATCAACATTAAAAAAATACATAAGTACAAACTCGAAAAAATTAGCACTTAAGTCCCCAAGTAGTGAATAAAGTTTTAGGGTTCCAGTTTTTCAATAAAGTCATAGTTACTGATTACTGCCTTAATAGCATCAGGAAATACTTATTACAATTAGTATCAAATACAATTCTGATACGTCTTGAATAAATAGTTAAGTCTTCGATTTTTTTATAGTCAGGGTTGCCTATATACAAATATAATCTGATAAACATTGTCCTTATGATGTTATCGTACAAGCAGTGTACTTATATATTATATTATACGTAAACATAAATATATATTATATACATATTGTAAACAGTTGTTGCTCAATATATGATTGTTTGTGAAATTTTTTTTTAAATTCCCCTAAAATTTACAAAGAGCTTAAATCGGTGCGATATCATAAACAACCAAAGAAGAAAGTAAGAAAGATGAATTGATAAACGCTAGTTCCTGGATAAATTACTTTATTACTGCTAATTAAATATAAAACAGTGTTTAGTCGATTGGACACACTGCTATATATCAGACATAGTACCCTTATATTACATATGCCGACTGTTGAGTGACACTTACACATGCCAACCTACAAACATTAAAATACAGAATTTTCCCCTGATAACCATATGTATTTTAATTATAACAAAACCTGCAATGACTTAAATTATTTTAAGCGTTACAAAATGAATTAAGTCAAATAAGTGTATTACATTTTACTTTGTGACCATATTTTATTCCTATTTACCCTAAAAGGATGTAAAAAATCTAGATAGTTGTCAAGAAACTTTATTGTTTGTATTGTTGAAAATGACCAGGCAAAATCTTCAAAATTAATAAACAAGTGTAGTTTATTTTCAATAAGTAAATGTAGATTCCGCCATCTATGTATTAATACTGCAGTTGTAGTAAAAAAAAACCATCACCTTGTTTTATTTCTATTTTAGGCCTTAATTATAGATACTTAATATTACTACCCCTTGCAAGTCGAGATATAGATGATTCATTAAATTATTTATTAAATTTATGATATACTGGGAGTGTATCTATATCAATTCTGACGTATATTTTGGTCTGTTAACTTTTTGATATTACCCTATAGAAAGGGATGTGGTTTTCGAGAACCCGAAGATACCCGACAACTCAGATCCCATAAATGCAAAACAACCGAAATTTTAAAACAACGTTTATTTTTAATGGAGTGAATCCACTTCAATAATCCAAATAAATTTGATAGTTTCGAGCGGCCATGATAACAAACAATAATGCAACAAAACGCCATGCCATATTTGCTTAACAGCTGTCAAATATCCTTCAAAACGACATTGTCAATTATTATATTCTGATTCTGCCGATTCTACATAACCTCATTTATGGCTACGTTCACAAATTCGCCAACAAGCTGCGTTCAAAGTGAATAAAACTGAAATTTCCTATCGTAACAATAATAATATTTGTTAATAAGAAATAAATAACTATTTAAATATCAAGCGCCATCTTTTGTAAATAGCTGTATAGCCTTCAGCATAGTGCATGGCCGATTATATAAATGATACAAATGAATGCAGTTTATTCGACCCCGCGCGTTAACAATTTTGGGAATTGGTTGAGAATGAGAGCCGACGTCCTCTTGAAACATATGTACCGAATTTTATTAAATTAACTTTGTGCGATGTGGATCTCCCGATACTACGTATTAGCCTTGTATATATATGTATTTATATATATACAAGGGTATTAGTAATTTTCATGTGGTTTTAAAATGACAGAGAGGGAGTACTGTGGCTCCAACTTCCCATGTAAAACCATTGAACGCAATTTAAACACAACTAGTTTGTATTACTGGTCATATACAAAAAGCACAGTAAAATGGTGCTCTCGATAAAACAAAAATAATGTCATGTCTTGAATTAAGGATATGCAACGCCAGGATGACTAAAAAATGTACTTAGGAGGCGTGCCGGAGTGTAACATCTACTTATTTCGAGATGGCGCTGATAGCAGAATTCCTTTAATTCTCTTTCCAAAAAAATACTTTATAATTTTCTTTTAGTAATCTTCAAACTACCTAATATGTGTGTTTAGATTTAACACCAGCGCATACTAAGTTTATTCATAATCTAATCTTTTTATTCCAATGGATTTTACGTGGTTGTAATGTCTGAAATTCGTCATGTATTGATCCCAAAAATCATTTCTTTTTTATGAGAGGAGATTAAAATAGCATACATATGTAAATGTTGACAGTCAGTTATTCAAAATTTTGAAATAATGTGCATATTTGGGTATCATAACTGACTGGTTGTATTACTAATTATTATTTGGATTACCCAATAAATCCTTATACCCAAAAATAATAAATACTTGAGACTAGGAAATTAAATCTTATTTAAAATATCATATTTATGCATGAATAAGCCTCACATACATACATAGATGCATATCTATGTAAGTTATTTCACACATATCCTATAAATAGTTATGCATGTATAGTCTGCTTATAGATATAACGATTTTGGGATCCTTGTCTGGCCATATATGTAATCATTTGCCCATCCTTTTCAGTCGTAAATGGCAAATCGTTTTATTTGCAGACATTATAGTACATATATTGATTATTTACCAAAACTATTACATTATTTTCAGACCTTGCTTGTGCATTAATTACATATGTTAAAATAAGATTATTATATTAAACTTAAGAACACCTTTTATATAGTAAGACAATAGTACTGTGACATCAATTGAATTTATAATTGAAGTGGGCTTTGTTTTTAGCCACGAAGTTTATAACACTCTTTAATTAAAATATAGCAATGTTACTGTTAGTAATGGCCGTGTTGTTAAGGCATACGAACAACTGTTCAAGTGGTCGAACACGGGAAAAATCGTTTTATAAGTCTATTCGAACAGAAACAAGCGTTTTTAACAAACCGAGTCAGGAAGTAAGGCAGTTATAACAAATATACAGATATTTAACATAACCAGAGATAATATAACTTAAAAATATCCTGTTGCGTTTGATTCATTGTTAGCATATAATCCTCACTTTTGAGGTTATTAGCGTTTTGAAACTAATGGATTGAGTAGATATCTGTACAATTTTTAATTTTGTTCGAACATATTGTGCTCGAACATATGGATCAGTTTACAAACACGGCCATATTTATCACAAACTGACAAATAAAGATGTTAGGTTATGATACTTTAAAATGCTTTGTTAAAGGTACACAATTTTGATGAATGTCTTAAAAATGAAACAATTAATTTCAAAGAAAACGAATGGCTTTTTAATAACTTTCTGTAAGAAAAGATTTGTGTTTCAAATTAAACATTTTAGAACACGGACAAAATGACATTTGTATGAGGACCCTTCTTGCTTACATATCCAAACCAATTAAAACTAAAACCTGACTAACATTACACAAAAAAATAAACCAACAATATTGATAAATAATAAATTATAATTCAATAAAGTACTAGTCAATATGATTCTGATAATTGGTGACGCCATCGTTATAAAGTCCTAAAAACATGGTTAATATAACTTTTGGATTTATTGTTGCAAGTTATTGTTTTAATGCAATTACGTATGTTAATTTAGCTTATCACATTGAAAATTGAAGTACTAATTAAATTTATATACTACTGGCAAATTGAGTTGATTAAGTAAAGATGTATTTCTAGGATTCCCTGGACACCGAAAGGATTTAAAGCCGCTATGTTTTGCGATTAACTGTACTGGTGAAAATTACCCGTAATTCTGTTTAGAAGTGAACGTGTGAGCTAACGACAGTCTTTGGTATTGCTTCGCCGTGATTTTACGAACGTAACACGTAAAATAATAGATGACAGACGAAACACACATAATTCTTTCACAGTATGGAAATTGTGAAAAATCTAAGATAGTTTCCAAATTGCAATTTGCATGTTTTTTTTTTCTTGAGCAGTGCAACGCAGACAAACAGAAAGTGCACCCGTACTTCTGTCTTCGTCTTTCACTAAAAGTGCATATGGTCAATGGTTGGCATCAGCTGGGACGCATGCGCGCAAAACCGGGTGCGAACAGTTTATGCGCGTACGTGAGAGCTTCGCCCTCGTTAAATTAATCGGAAGTGTGTTTGTTTGTTGATATTAACCTATACAAAGTGTTGAAAGTGGATATGAATAAAGTGTATGTGTGTAGAATGGTGTACGATTGTCAGGAACTGCCCAGGAGGTGACATCCGCTACTTCGAATAACCTCATTTAGGTGGGTAGTTGACATCAACTTCTGTGTCCTTGATAATAGGGTTGGACTGTTGATGTGATAAGGGTCAGATATTTTACATGTAATTACCCGTGCAACACTATTTAAAAAAGGCGATTTTCGTTATCCGACGGCAAGTAATCACGCCAGCGACTGGTGTGAATATGTATGCAATGTAATGTTCCACTTTTTTTAAGGTCGCTATATATACACATATAACATAATATGAAAGAACATTAGTAAAAACTGCGGTAGAAAAGTACAATTACAGACATCGTTTGTTGACATTTTTATTGAACAGTCTTAGATCTCTTTCGTACATTAATGTTTGAAAGTATGCCAGATTTTAACATATTGTCTATATTAACAGTCGTTCAACCGAACAGTGGTACGACAAGGCAAAATCTCAACCACACATTCAATACTGAAAGTTTGAAGCACCACGATTTCTCGAATCATTAAAATGATATGTGAATTTTGTATGTGAATAAATACAAAGGGAAAAGTCATTTGATTTATTCAGTATAGCTATTGTAGTACTCAAAAAGATACCAATAATGTAACCAAAACAACGCAATGAAATATTGTTTATATTTAACGAGAATTGTATCTATTTCGCATATTTCTACAGCAGGCAGTTGTAAAATATCCGAAGCGAGCATTGTTTTGAAACAAAGCAACTTCCTCTGGGGTTACTGTAGGGGTTGCTTCGCGTTTGCTATTGATCATGCGAAATTTTGCCTCCACTATTCAAGACAAACGCTTAACTTACTGTACGTAGTTTGAAATAGGAATATTTTCCAATGCTATCGATGTTTAGGTAATTTTAACTCCCGGTTTCATATTTCATTATGTAACGCAATGATGGTAAGTGTCGATGCATATTTTATTGCTTCAAAAGCTTGTAAATTACCACGACAATGGCTTGGGCTCACATATTGGGATATGAAATTTTAAGTTTTTCTTAAAAAAAATTGAAAAACAATGTTTAAAATACCCTATTGTTGAACGTATTTTAGGTATCCATCCTTTTCTTTTTAAAATGCCAAACTTATCAATTGCATTTAATTAATACAAATGCAATTTAAAATCATCTCTTTCCCAGATTTTTTTTTTGATTTAACAGTTAGTTTTGACCGTGTTTCTCCTGTGTAAAAAGTAAAGGATAGCGGCGGCCATTTTATATCGGCTAAAATACTATCATGCTCGTGGATTTGGAGAAATACAGTCCATATTTCTCAGTAAATTCACGCTATAAGTGCACGCTTTATATAAGCACATGGTTTGCAGGATTGTGAAGATAAAATTGGACTAAAACTAAAATACAAAATTGTAAGTACTCGTTTTCAGTTTACTGCTTTTTGCCGTCGTTAATGTGTGTACAATGGATTCATTATATGAATTAACGGTGAAGGTTATTTTTTGTTGCGGTGATTTTTTCATTTCCACAAAGGCGATATATAAAAGCTGAGTCGATAAATGCATATTGTGTATTAAATATTTAAGTGACCGTGAAAGAATTTGTTTGGCTGAGATGATAGTTTTGTTTGCTTTAATAATCCAGATCATTATCATTAGGGGATACAGTCCGTCAAGAATAATCTACATAAATAGCAGGCATTTCTTTAAAATTTAAATGTTAGTGTATAAAAGTGTCGCTTGACATTAAAAATCTTTACATCCCTGGCAAATTAAAAATTTGCTGGAAAGCGTAATGTTGAACATACTTTGTAAGGGTTTCCCTATAGTTGGCACAATTGTTTGGGAGCTCTAAATATCTAAATAATCAAGTCCAAGTAACTATTTATACTCTACATTTATTCATATTTACATCTATTTATTCCAGATAGGAATTTAATCACTATTTATCTACAATTCATAAACATAAATCTTCGAACTAGTAACAGGTAGGAATAGGTAGACCTTCACAAGGTTATTTTTGTTTCTACATAAACACCACCTGTATTTTTCTCTACCTGCACTTTTCAGTATTTTATCATGGCCTAACGCGTTTGATATCTCTTAAGCAAATAAATTAATTACTTGAATACTGCTAAAGGATTTTAAATTAAACTTTCACTGCACATATTACATTAATATCTTCTTGCCCCATGGTATATGTACATAAGTGCATATGATGTATGTAGTTTAGTCAGAGTACAGTTTTATTACTAAAAATGGTTTGAAGAGTGATTGAAATTTGTTGTCTTTGTTTTGGTGGAAGTACATATATCCAGGTTTTAATTAATCTAAATGATGGAAAAAAGGAAGGTGACGGGAAATGCTTGAAGAGATTTAAAAACATAAATTTTTATTAACTTCCTTGTGGCTAGCCAATATTTGTTACCAAACAAACCTACTTCTACTTCTTTTGGAGGTTTTATTTCTTAATTTTTTTTTATTGTTTGTGAAGAAGTATTTTATGTCTGGGATTGTCAAAATTTATTTAGTTTTGTTTTTGATTAGGAGAGCTTTTTAGTTTTAGGTACTTTTTTTGACAGACCACTTCATAAGAAAACAAAAATTTCAAACCTTCTTGGGAAAAGGCTTGTAGTTGCTGCTGTAGTATTCTGCGTTAATCTAAATAGAAAATTCCAATTTTTTAATCGTAAAGTAGCTCATATTTTAGTTTTAATTATAGCTTTAGCTTTATTTTTATTTTCTACATTAAATTTGGGTTATATATTTCCCAATCGTTATCATTATATAAACATTGGTAGTGATTTTATTATGTAATTATACCATAAATGTTTTGCTTTTTGATTACATGAAAATAACTTTCTTTCTATATTTGTTTTATAAAATTTCTTGTTTATCATGTTCATCATGCTTTAGACAATACAAATCCTTTGCAAAAATTGTTTAAAAAGTTGTGACGAAGTGGAACTTGTGAGAAAAACAACGTAATTTCCAACATTTAACATGTAAGCCGTATGTATGCTCCACCATTTCGCTAGAACGTGACCTCGCTTGGAGGCTTATGAAACGACGTTCATGTGCTGCTCGTCCACGATACGTTTTCAGTTTCGTACATGTATTTGTTAACGTGTAACGCACATCCACTTTATCATTGCTAGCGATGTTATCTAGGGGGAAAACTATTAATAACGCTATTTTGCAAACTTCGAAACGTGTATTTGGACCTTCGTTGCGTCTGTATCCACAACGTACGTGTAAGCGTTGGGTTCGTCCGGTCAAAATTTAGAGAATGTCGAGAGACGTGGACGCCCTACGCCACCTAACGGGATAGTCAGTAACGCCAGAACGTATAAAATCGATGATCTTTGTTCATCACGACCGGGGAAAGATGCGAATTCACCCGTGTAATTTCGATTATTTTGTGTGAATACGTGACATGTCACACGTATGACCCACGTTTCGTTATGTTATGGATAAAAACTTATGTATAGTACGCGTGCATGTAAGTATAGCAGCAACGTCGCCGAAAACAATTGGTTTGTTTCATTCCTTCGGAGGGAAGTATATCCTTCACTCTCTATACAAAGCATTTAATGTATTTATATTTAAATGATCTTAGTGAAGATTTTAATTACGTAGGCAAATATAATAATGCTAATTACTTTGGGAGAAGTAATACTAAAAGTCCGCAGTTATCATCAAAGTACAGAAAACCATTTATTTCTTCTATAGATCGTTTCAACCTCTGAATGCAGTACAGAGCTTACTAGAATTCGATACACGGTTGCCACATCGTCGAATCAGCTGTACATTATTACTTCCGGTTCCATTATTTGGGTTTCTGACAGTTAAAATGCAT
>JARFOC010000946.1:424664-435482 GCA_031763485.1 Osmoderma eremita | reverse complement strand
TCCCCGTTGTTGTACATAGCAAGGCCAACGGCAGTGGTAGTACGAATACTTATGCGTCGTATAATTTTGCAATATGATTTAATTTTATTTTTTATGTCGACATATTGTACAATGTTGAGTTGAAATTTTCTTTATATAATGCTTACATGTATATGTTTGTAATGTATATTTTTTAAAATAAATTGAACTTGCACAAATTGAATTATTTCGGCTTTTCTCCAAATTATGACAAAGTACAAATACTTATGCGAGTAACTGTATACTATTACGCATGTTCTGCGTGCGGTTACGGTATACGGGCGGGCGGGCGGACGGCAATCGGCCTACGGACCTACTACAGTTGACTCTCCCTAAATCAACCTCTCTTTAATTTGAATTTTTCTGTAAATCGAATTCGTGTCTCGTTTCAACTTAAAAACAAGTCTTAAATTTCTGCGATATTTTGCGGAATACATATTCAGTTTTGTTTCGTTGGTTGCTATCGTAGCAGTTTTAGGCTGTTAAATATGTATGCATTTTCACAAGCATAATAAAACATTGAATAGTGTTTTAACAATAATGCCGAAAAGAGGACATAACACGCTTACCTTAGTGAAAAAAAGGGAATTAATTGACGATATTGCGAAGAGCGTCAAGAAAAGTTATGTGTCTGTAAAATACGGAGTTCCCCGAAGCACCGTATCCACAATTTGGGAAAATAGAAACAAAATTCTTGTACTTTTTAATAATCCCGAATGTAGTGACAAAGTGAAGCGAGTTCGCCGTTGTACACGTACTTGGTTGTACTTGGTTTAGTTCTCTTAAAGCATAAAATTTGCCATTAACTGGTCCTTTGATTAATGAAAAGGCGGCATACTATGCCGATGCACTGGGACACAAAAATTTTAATACAAGTGAAGGTTGGTTGAGTAAAATTAGACAATACTGTTGGCAAAGCCTTATGCGGTGAATCTGCATCGGTTAGTAATGTACAAACTGAAAATTGGATTGAGCAAAAGCTACCTAGTCCTAACAACATATTTAATGCAGATGAAACTGGATTATTCTTTAAGTGTCTTCCAAATAAGACTTTAAGTTTAAAAAATCAGAAGTGTTTTGGAGGAAAACAGCAATGATCGAGTCACAGTATTGCTTGAAGGTAACATGTTGGGCACGGAGACATTAAAAGTTGTTTTAATTGGGAAAAGTGGCAAACCACGTTGTTTCAGAGGAGTTAAATTCCTTGGACTGGATTATTACAGCATTAAAAAAGAATGCGCTGCACACATTTTTGAGATATGGTTGCTGAATTTGAATCAAAAATTCGCAAGCTAGAATCGCAAGATTTTGTTGTTTTTCCAAAATACATACAAGCACTATTAAAATTTATAACCCTTCAATATTTTTCAGCAAACACAACTTCCGTTTTATAGCCCATGGACATGGGTATTATAAAAAACATGAAAATTTTTTACAGAAAAAATATTTTGTTGCGTATTATATCCATGGTTGAAGAAATTAACAAACGTCCTAAAATAAATCTGTTAGGCTGCGTACGTTGAAGGCTTGAGCACGTGTAACAGAGGAAATTCATGTTGGAACGATGAAGATTTACTACCCTTATCCGAACTAAAAACAAATATTGTAAAGGAGTGTGATGAATCAGAACATTTATGGAATCGACTTTTGGAACTGGGTTTGGAGGTGCAAGGAGAATCTTTCCAGGATTATGTTTGTATTGACGATAGAGTGATAGTTAGCGATACTCCTACTGATGCAGAGATTTTGGACAGCGATAGAAGTGTGACAGAAAACCTGGATTCGAGCAGTTCGGAAGAAGAAGTCATGGATGATCCCTACGAAACAGATATCCAAAGAGCGCCAAGTGTTTTACATTCATCTCTGGAAAGCAATGAAAATGTCCCCGAAGCCGTTTTCTCATGCAGAAGGTAGAAGCATACTTTGTACAACAAATTTATAGCACAGTTTTGAAACAAATGAAAATTTCGGACTTTTTTAAACGTCAGCAATAAAAAAATTTATCATTACATTTTACAAATTAAAACATCATTTTCTGTCTCACTCCCTTTAATTCAAACTCTCCTTAATTTGAACAAATTGGAATATTACATGAGATTTCGATATAGAGAGAGTCAACTGTATTTATAATAAACAAAAATCAAATAATGTTTGTATATATTTTGCGATCATATCCTCAATAAAAAAAAATAACACAATTCTGTTATTTTCGAAAATGAGATTGAGAATTAAACAAAATTAACTGTTTCATAATGGCAACTATTAATGTGAAAAGTGACTATAACCAACCGTATTGCCTGTCTAGAGATGCAACGATTTTCCGTTTTGCGATTTAGTAGCCTATATTGTATAACAAAGTAGCTAAAGAGCATTTGTCAATAACACCAGAAGAACAAAAGAAATGTAAACATATACTGGGCATTTCACGGTTCTTAGAATAAATATTATCAGATAATTGTTTTAGGTTGTGAAACCGAGTATATAGTAGTAACATTGACCATATCTAAAGGAATTGGTACAATCCGGCCACACCGCTATATAACTGGTACACCCTTTCGCAAAATATTTCCCTTTTCTTTTGATGCATCCTAAAGAAAATTAATGTACAATTCAATAAAACTTACTTGAAAGTCTGGATATAGCACACTCCTTCTTAACAGTTCGTGATTTTTATAATATGCCTGTAAGTTATACAAGATTAAACACGTAAGATAAATATCTTCGGAATTTGTACCGTGTCATACATACAGAGGATCTCGACATTTCGCCCCCAATCATAAGGGGCTTCTGAGGGAGAAGAGGGAGAAAAAAGAGAGAAACCTAAGTTGGTACGGTAACTCAACATGTAAACCATGCCAGAGGTGAAAACCGACTACTCATTGAGTTACCGTGATCGACAACTCTCTACCTGGTTAGTTTCCCCTCTGGCGTGGTTTACACGTTGAGTTACCGCGATTACCCAGATTGCCTTCTCCATTCTCTCTTCTACCTGGTTGATTTCGCCTCTGGCGTGGTTTAGGCGTTGAGTTACCGTACCAACGCAGGGCTCTCTATATTTTTCTCCCTCTCTTCTCCCGAAGAAGCCCCTTATGATTGTAGGCGAAATGTCGAGAGCCTCTATCTCTAATATGGCACTGACCAAACCCTGAAGAAGTTTAAGCTACACTAACTCTCTCCGTGGAAGACTTCGTTTTCAAGATTAACATGTTTAAGAAGTTTCAACATTACGCTTACCAGCCGATCAAGAAGTGATGTAGTGACCTGAATTTGATATTCTATTTGTAACATTTCTTCATCTAGTGGTCCGGCAATAGGATGTTCTAAATGCTGTGGCTGAAAACCGGTTTTTGATGGGGTTGATATAAAATCAGTCTCTTCTAGATATGGTTTCCATATGCTCATTGCGTGAAGTGTGGCTCTAAAAAGGAAAATACAAAATAATGTCGCTTCAAAATTCATTTTTAAATTACCTTCTGAGACGCAATCTTCGCTCACACAATCGATCTCTGATTAAACCGATGTAACTTTCCGCCGACGTCTTAATTTGGGTTTGTAATTCACGTAAATTACACGGATCTTCCACGTCATTTACTTCACTATTTTCTTCTTGATTGCTTTTCAAAGGCAATTTTTGTTCCTTTAATGAGAATTCTTTCAATTTCTCTTTTTCGTGTATTAACGTTTCATTAACTTTGTTTAATTGATCGTTCTTATTTTTCAGAGATTCATTTTCTTTACGTAAATTAGTAACTTTACCGAGCAGTTGCTCTACTTCTTTTATGAGATCATCGTTATTATTGATTGCCGTATGGAGTTCGTCTTTAATACGTTTTACTTCATTTTTTACTCGAGTTTCTTGTTCTTTCATGATTTCTAATTCCTTTGATTCTTCCATATATTTCTTTCTCTCAGTAGATAATTGTTCTTCTAAAATTATAATTTTATCGTCCAATTTCATATTCTTTTTGACTAGTCTGTCAAAGCCAGTTCTAGTCTTATTCCTTGTAGTGTTGTTACTATTTTTGCATGTATTTATTTTCTCTGTGAGCCACTGATCCTTTTCAATCATCAATTCTTCAAGACAGTGTTTCTTTGCTGCGATGTCTTTTTCCAACAATTTGATTTTTCCTGTCATAAGATCTAATTCGCGACACAGGCGATCATTTTCTCTTTTAACCTTTTCGTTTTCTTCTTTATTCCTATTAATTTCATTTTTCAGAAAACCGAGTCTGCGTCGTTCGTTATCACAGATTCTTTCTTCAGTATTGTGGAGATCGTTTAATAACTGGCTCACTTTTTTATTCGCTTCGTCAAGTGACTGCGTCTTTTTAAGTACCTCTTCTGTTAGGTTGTCGCACTTTCTTCTAAATTCAATATTTTCCTCTGATAATTTCTTGTTCTTATCGGTCAATTCGTTTTTACACCTAACAAGGGTTGCTAGTTTGTTGTTATTTTCGTCTGAGATATTTTTCAAATTGTTTTTTTCTTTATCAAGTATATCATTTTGTTTTTCTATAAAAGCGTTACGGTTCTCTAATTTACGGATAGTGCCTTTCAATTTATCAGTTTCCGAGATCGCTCTCTCATAATCCTCCATACATGATTTTCCTAGATTTTTTTCTTCGGAAATTTTTTTTCCTAAATCAGTGATCTCTTTCTTTAGATAACTTTGCTTTTCCTTTTCAAGTCTTAATGTTTTCGACATTTTTTCAATATCTAATTGCAAGCGAATCTCTGTTTGCTTTTGTTCGTTATAAAGGATATTATTTTCATCCAGTTTTCTTTGCAGCTCATTAATGTGTTCTTTCATATTTTCATTATTCTGAATACTTTTATTTAGCTTCTCTTCTAATTGAACTATTACTTCGTCTTTGTCCTTCGATAAATTTTTTAAATTTGCTTGGTCCGTTTGAGTTACTTGCAAATTCGTTTCAAGTATCTTTATGTTATTTTCGTAATTTTGACATAAGTCGCGAAGCTTAGTTAAGTCAATCTCCTTTCTATGAATTACTTGGTTTTGTTCTTCAACCAAGTTTTCTAAGGTACGATTGTCCGTATGAAGAGTCTCGCTCAATTCTTCATACATTTTCATAGTACTTTTCATGTTATCAAACGTAAGTTTCAAATTAATCAAATCTATTCCTAACTGTTTATTATTAATGTCCATCTTCTTCATACTCGTTTCTTTCTTATCTATTTTGGAAATAAGTTCCTTATTTTCATAAATTAATTTATTCTTAAATTTATCTAATTCTTGATTTATTTCAAAATAACAGTCATTTCTTTGTCGATATTCTAATAACTCTTTTTCGGTAGAATTGTTTTTATTAGACAGTTCGATGTTCTTATTCCTTAAACAAATGATCTCCTTATTCACCTTAGCGTAGTCTTCAGTTAGCTCTTTCATGGTGCTTCTTTCTTCCTCAGCTTTCATTTTTAATTCTGTATATTGGTTAGTTATTGCTTCGTGTTCTTCTCGCATTTTTTCTAAAATGCTAGAAAGCTCCTCTACTTGAGCTTTTAATTTCAAATTAAACGAATACTCGCTTTTGTACGTCGCAATATCGATTTCAAGCTCTTTTGTATTATGTGTAAGTGTGCATATGTCTGCTAGCAACGATTTTTTCTCATTTTCCATTTGTTCTACTTTAACTTTCAAGTTTTCTATATGAGATCTCAATCTACTTTCGAGTTCGTCTTTAGCGAGTTCCAAATCGATGTATTCACTATTTAACAAATCCCTTTCCATTTGCAAAGAGTCTTTTTCGTTTTGTATTTTTGCTAATTCAGAATTTATAATATCTCTTTTCGATTTGATCTTCGAGTTTTCAGCTTGCAGATTTTCGTGTGCGTTCCACAGTTCGTCCTTATCTGTTTGCAATTGGCTTCGACGGTTTTCGAGTTCAATAATTTCAGTTAATAGCTGTTGCTTTTCATTTTGCAAGACGTTCTTCTCGTCATTCAATGCTTCTATTTGTTTTAATAATTTATTTTTTTCTTTTTCGTTTAAGCTTCGCTCTTCATCCAGCTGATTAATTTTTTTCTTCAATTCTTCTTGATTTTGCTGTTCAGTTCTCGCAAGTATTTGTCGCAATTTTTCAATTTCTACGGTTAGGTTGACGATCTTCACATACTTCATAGAATTATCAGTTTCAAGTTCTTCAATCTTTCGTGTGAGATCCTTACATTTATTTTCCATATCTGTATACTCGCTAAGTTTCAATTGTATGTCAGCTACAAAGTCGCTGTTGCTCTTCAAACTGTCTTCTAAATTCCTACATCTCTTAAGCAAAATCTGTTCTTTGTCTTGACACAATAACAATTCGGTTTTCAAATTGGTGAAAGACGCCGTTATCGCTTCTAAATGTTCTTTGGTGTTACAGTTTTCTTTGAACATGCACTCTATTTCTTCTTTTTGTTTGTCGATAATCATCTCGCAATTCTTATGCTGCGCTAGCTCACGTTTGAGGGTAAGAAGTTCTTTCTCCAATTCGGATCCATCAAATTTTTTATAGCACGGGCATTGGTGATTTTCATTTCGGTCATTTTCATCGATATTGTAGGTCGCTGCCTGTAATTCGTAAGGAATTGTTTCATTCTTTCCTCTAAACCGTTTCTTAAAGTATGTCTGATATTTTTACCTTCGTCATCTCATCCCGCAGATTGCTGGTAACCGCACTCGTATTAAGGAACATCATATGGAAATTGTAGTAGAACTGCTCATCAATACTATCATCTGATTTCATATCTGGACTTGACGGTTCATCTTCTACGAGGTCAATATTTGTTTGCAGGGTACTGTCTATATATGAGTAAAGAATAAATATAAAAGTCAAGTGTCAACAAGTATATACTGGCTCTCGTGTATTAAGGTGGACTTGACGTAACGAATATTCGGTTGACTGGAGCAGTGAATTTAAATTTTTGGCGTAAGCGCATATATATAGCATGTAACAACCGCTGAATTGAAAACCATTAAAGTCGAAGACGACACCCTATTGGGAACATTTAGTGAGTTATTATTAACCTTATATTTGTCTGCCATGCCTAAAGCTGAGGGTCGTTTTTACGATGCACCCTGTATACTAGTTTTCAGTGTCAAACCGAATTAGTGGTAGAGAGATACCTGGCATTATAATAAACAAAATATAATAAGCCTATTGGCGCAAATGAATTATTTTCAAGATAGACAGATAAAAATGTTACTTTTCATGCTGGACACACGGATTAGATTCGTGGTTTTAGCGGGAATATAAAAAATTCCGTGTATAATTACAAAAACATGCCATACAAGGCGTTACGGTTTTACAAAAAATTGGTAAATCATCACTTTAATGTGAATATTATAAATTATGCTAGTCAATATAAATATTGGTATTAGCAAAAGCTTTGATAGATAAACGATGTTACATGTTTGATATTGACAATTAAATTGTGATGGGGACGCTGTTGTTTTCTATAGTGAACTGATATCAGACCAATGAGAAATGCGGGCATGTAGCGACAACCATGTGAATGTGTAAATAGGATATAAGGTATAGTACCCTTTCCGTGGGTATATATCACCGTTTATTATTTATTACACATACACATATGTTACGTTTTTATGAGAAACAAAATACCACACGAAAAGAATTGCCTGACGTTTGCAACTGTCCAATAAGAAGGAAGGTACCGTGACCAGTATAATTCTGTTATAAAGTGTCCTTATATCACTGATAATATTTAACATAAATGTATAGAGGGTTGCGTAGAAAAGTAGCTGAAATGAATGAAAGAAAGAATAATCCTGAATGAGATGTTGGAAGAAAAAAAAATTTGGAAAATATTCATTCATTTTAAACGAACCTTGTACATTTTTTGTACTGTTAGAAAATAAACTTTTACATAGTGGCGCCTGGGGTATAAGGGCAGCTGGGCTGCAGCACTGACTAAATTTTAACAAAATCAGTAATCAAAGTAATTGCGGAAATTACTTATTATACATACACACAAAATAACATTTCCATTATGTATTAATTAAAACACCATTACATTATACTTTAAATTTAGACATTAAATCGTTTCTGCATAAAAATAAATAACGTATTTATTCTAATAAACGCCCCGGGGGTTAAATCATTTAGGGCATCTATCTTTGCGGCGTTTAAAAGAGGTGTTGGGATTTATTAGAGTGCAGCGTTTATTTCGAATCAAACCAAATCCTCATTTCTATTATTTTACTATCAAACTCAAAACAATTGTATTGCAACTTAGTTTTGATACAAAACGACATCGTTTTAGTATCACATACGGAATTCAATCTGAATGTGGTTAATGGGGATTCCCCTACCAACTTTTGATGTTGATTGTGTGCACTTCCCATAAAGATGCGGCGTTTATTCGAGTGCGGCATTTATTCCATTCGGCATCATTTTCTTGCGGCATCTATTAGAGTGCGGCGGTTATTGAAGGCGCGTCTCCAATTAGAATAAATACGGTACAACAATAAAATTAATACAATGTCTCCGCGTGTAAAACTCCTTAGCCGTTTGAATTGGCGAACGGCGTGCTGAGGACACCAATTCGCCGCTTGGTATATCGCAGCACCGTTAAGTTGTGCCTCAACGTGCGATGAGGGTGTACTATTTTAGTCAACGGCACTGTGTTGTATTACACAAACTCAATATGAATTCGGTTGAAGAACTTTTAAAATCTTTTTTTCAAGACGGAGTTTTAAAGAAAAAAATTTAAGTTAAATTCTTGAGACAGCCTACGCCCACAATAACTTTGAATCGAAATGGACAGAGTAAAAGTAGTTCGTATAAAAGACAATTTAATAAACAAAATTTGACTCATCAAACAATCCTGAAATTTTGAGGGCTAATTTATTTAATGGGGAGCGTGGATAGAACAAAAAATTTATAGTTATTTTTTGTGCAGCCGTTACCGCTAAACACTCACGAGCCGTCACTGATTACATACACTTACTGATTGAATCGCTTGTTTTATTTAAGCTCACTAACGATCTGCTCTTTTCAAGTTGTTGTCGCAATAGTTTTTCTAAGGATTCTTTCTCCATCTTCAACTTCTATGAATAGAAAAAAAATGTTTTAGGATACTGGGAATTAAGTTAAAAACATAATTTTCCCGTTTTTAATGCAAGTAATTTTGTCAGCAACATATGGAACATTTTCGATGGTGCAATTACTAAGCAAGGAAATAAACGACCTATAAGCAGTTAATGAGTTCAAGCCTTGCAAACTGCCATAGAACTTTTATAATATGTTTTGCGTGATGAAGTGTATTTTGCAACATATATGAACCAATGTGTTTATGTGCGGAAACACGCATGTTTAGTGGCAAAAAACTAGAATAATAGTTGAGGTTTCACGGTCGTAGTTCATTGTGGAAATGTTTTCCGGGTGTTGTCGCGTAGTATTTATACTTTATGTTTCGCTGACATGCTGTCAACTCCTCCAAAGGTTGCCTAAAGACTGATGCTGTTGTCTTCTGACCCTTGTTATATAGTACATTCCTGTTCCGCTTTGTTGATTAGAGAATCTTTGGTCCACCGTACCCTTTGCGGTCTGGTAATTTCGTGGTGATGTATTCTGAAATCGGGGGATTGGGCAGAAAAAGAAAATGGTGTTGTTCTTATATCAAGGTACTGTTTCAGTCTGTACAGCATCATCGACATCGGGAGGTGCGGGTTGCCGGCGTTCCCTTATTAGCAAAACTTTGTTTCACTACGAACTACTTCCTATGCAATGGACTACTGCAACTACTGAACTACTAAACAAAAGAGAGGTTTGGCTGCGGGTTCACCTGTATCACTAATAATCGCGAACATCTTTATGGATTTTTCGACCAAAAAGCCATCAATTCGAGCAGGAAGAAGCCTAGTTGCTGGTATAGATATGTTGATATCTTTGCGATATAGCTACACGGACCGGAAGCTCTGAAAGAGTTCCTGCAACACATTAGCTGAGATCATACCAATATTAAGTTTACCGAGAGACTAAGGAAAATAACACTTTATCATTGCTGCATGTATTGGTTAAACGCACAAACCAGGGACAAAGGGGAATTGGAC
The DNA here is from genome assembly GCA_031763485.1 of Osmoderma eremita. Classification (NCBI taxonomy): domain Eukaryota; kingdom Metazoa; phylum Arthropoda; class Insecta; order Coleoptera; family Scarabaeidae; genus Osmoderma; species Osmoderma eremita. Next base: position 425,389 of record JARFOC010000946.1, on the reverse strand, counting down.
CACAGTATATAAGAATATCACCACACGGTTCAACATACTAAAGAAAATAGAACAACTGCTTCCACCTATCAGGTATGTGCTACCGCATCTGCAGACAAAAGGCATATATCAACTAAAGCGCCGTTGTGGAAATAGCTATATCGGACAGACAGGACGGAGCATCCAGTGCAGAGTGAAAGAACTCCAAAAGGACCCGCGCTTAGGTAGGACATACAAAGAAGTCGAGCACTTGCATCAGCAAGGAGACCACCGCATAGATTACAACGACGTACGGCTGTTAGCCAGGACGACCACCATCACCTATGCATCTATGGAAATAATGAAGAATAGCAACAACTTCAATTGTAAGGATGGATACTAGATCAGCAATGCTTGGAAATCGGGATCATGGGATCATCAGACCGGAAACGATACGGCTCAATGGACCAGAACATTCACGGATCAACGGTACGTAACAGGAATGTATATAACAAGGAACAGGACACAACATTAGCTTTTAAACAACTTCTGAAAAAGCTGACAGCATGTTCGGCGAAACGTCATTTATAAATCCTACAATGCGTCAACGCCCGGAAAACATTTCTGCAACTAAAATAATGTTAGGCCCATATACAGGCTGTTCAAAAATCTCGGGGCACTATTACTAATTTTCTTATTATTGATGCTACAGATTCGGTTAAATTAGCAATGATTCAGTGTTTTCAGTGTTGATTAAGGTGCAATTG
>JARFOC010000946.1:389179-411182 GCA_031763485.1 Osmoderma eremita | reverse complement strand
AACACACATAAAAGAGTAATGTGATAAGGAGTAAATGAGCTTCGTCGATTCGACGAACAGTAACCATCCAGGGTTAACAAACTTCATAGCTCCAATAATAACGAAGTTAGCAATGGTGAACACTTAGCTTTGGGCATGATGCTTATATTATACTTTAATGTAGTAATTTCCCTAATTTTCTGACGATAAGACGCACCCTAAATTTATGAAACGTGTTTGAGAAAAAAATATATTATGTTAAATCCTAATAATTTTACATGACATTTCCTGAAATAGATGTGATTTAGCTTCCAACTTAATGACCAATGGTAATAATCCTGTACCAGAATAATATTTGGAAATTATTCCTAAAACTGATGTTTTTTTTGTCTTGTCTTGACGACAACGGGTATTCATTTTTACTTCTAATAGGATCAATCAAGCTAAGAAGCGAAAAGGCGTTGTAGCTTGTTCATATCTCTTCATAAATTCCACTTTTATGTTATCTTCAGAACTTTTAAAAATTGCGTTTGAATTTGTCCATTCTTCAACTGCATAAGACAAACCAAACAGGCAGGTTTCTGCTGAATTCTATCAAGTGTGACAGAAATTGGTTCCAATAATTAAAAAAAAATCGATGGATCAATGTCATCTTCATGTTCTTCACAAATTTGTAATAATTTGGACCATTCAGTAATATATATTTCCAAACCGGCACCAAGTGTATTCCATCGAACATCTTGAAATAATATGACTTTGTTAGCTGCTTTCTCTTTGTGCCGCCAAACATTAGGCAAATGGGTGTCGAGAAAATATTTTACAACTTGAACTACATGTTCTTTTATTTTTTTATTGCTTAATGGTATGTTTCAGATGCTGGCGCTGTGTACATTTTTTTCTCATATAATATTACCCCTGACGTCTGTGACAAAGCTAGTTATTTTGCAATTATACTCACAATCGGTGTAATAAATAAGTGTTACACTTCTTTATTAGATCAATGACCATATTTCTAAGGTAATCGGATGTATGTGGACCCCAGATTTATCTATTCTTTCGATCAAGAAGCTGTTTCCATCTTTTTTTGTCAAAACTACATAAATCAAAAAAAATATATGATTTTTATCAACCCTGAAACATGCAAAAAAAGTCATGTTACCCTATGCTAAAGAAGATATGCTGCTGTGTTATGCTTTATGCTTGACAATATCCCAAAGCACACGCACAAAAGGTAAAAGATTGGCTAGAAGAGGAAAATAACATATCGTACAATCATGTAACCAAAATTTTCTTTAGATCTACTCAAAACATTGATTTATCACTGCCATATTGTCCTGTGAAAAACAGTTCACATATTTGGATGTTTAGCATGTATAAATTGGTAATTTCGATTTTAATAGAGTGCTATCGTAATTATGTATAATCTCCAATCGTTCAATGACACAAGTACAATCATTACCGATCTGTAATATTGCTTGATCTATTTCTTGAACAATGACTTTGATGAAACTTACCAGGATTGTGGAGCTTAAAAAATACTATACCCGTATTTTTTATAGCTGTCGCTAGAAATCTAAAATCAACGATTTTTACGAGATTTGAGCATAATTTTCCAGCCGATAAAGATAAATATACGTTTTACAATGGAAAATATTTTTACCTCCTTTAAGAGTGAAATTCCACAGCTGTAATATGTCGAATATCTTCGATTCCTTCAAGTTTTATCAAAATCGAGCATTAACAGTTGGCGAAGCTCTCTTCTTAGTGACGCTGAATTTTCACAATAGCATATTTCCAATACAATAACAAAGGAATTCGACAGGAAATAAATAACCAATTTCTGAAATATCGTCACATATTGTTCTTAAATTTTCCTGTGCTATTAATACAATAGACGTTGGCACAATATCAAGATCGTGTGTACGTTATTCACCAACGTATGTAGGTTTTAAGATATGACTGCATTTTATAGCACATGTAATTACATGCCCTTTTTGATTTTTATAAAGCGCATCCAAGATCCAGATGCTCTGTTTTTGTATGTCACTTTCATCTCAATTTATTATCTAAGTTTATGAGTTGTTGGTGGTTGGGCGGGTTCTATAAACCCACTAAGTTTCATTCAAATCGTTGAATCTCTTATTTCATCTTCATCTCATTCTTATTGTTTAACATCTAACAGACAAATACTGAATACTAATTTAAAACATTTGCAATCATACACTTCTCCTTGAGGCTAAATTTTTCTCCCTTACTGCGTTTTCTCCCTACAGGTTCCATTAATGCAATGAAAACTGTAATTAAATGTATAGGTTATACAATTTCTAAAAATCAAAAAAAAAATCAATATTACCCTGTGCACGCTCGAAAAAGATGAAAGCGTTCTGAAAAGAACGATTTGTACAACTATATATAAATAAATTAACTTGGAATTTAACTAAAAATATTTTAAAACTACGACGATAACGATTGGCAGCAGTTGACGCTAATAGACAGATAGATAGGTACTTTGCCGACGCTGACATATGTAAATAAATTGCAATCGGAAGTGAAGATAGCCCTAATGACAGCAACTAAGGACAGTAAAGTAAGTAGAGATAAAAGTTGCTATTATATCCCATACTGCATACGGAGGTTGAGACGATCTATATAGCTATTATCACTTTTTGCCTCTAAAATCGTTTTTGCCTTTTCTCTGTTTAATGCAGGTGATATTATAGGTACATGTACCCAAATAGAAACAGAAATAATAATATGAAATTTTTGTAATGAAAAGCGATAACAATATTTGAGATTAGATTGTGTTAAGTGACATTGGACTTCTGTTCTCAAAATTGTCTAAAACAGGTGGAATTTTATAGTTTCTCAAAGGATCATGTAATTACATCTCTTTACATATTAACTGTGCGCGTTTTACAGTATTTTCTTTTCTTTGGATGTGTTGCTTGTTCCAAATAAAATACATTATTCATTAGGTCAATGGTCACTTAAATCTTTTGAACTGCTTTTTACGTATACAATTTTTTTTGTAGCTCTTTAGTTTTATGAATAATTCATATTCATTTGAAAAGTTTATAACAAAGAAACCATTTATATAATTACGGTTTTAATTGCTCGTAGCTCGAGAATAACAAGTAAATGTTTCTATTTCATCTCTATACCGGATAGAATTTTGTCGTAAGGCTGTGTTTGTTCACTGTCACGGCCACACCCATTCGCAATAGAGGCACGAGGAAAAAATCAATTTCACAGTTTCAGTTTTTGCCACTTTATTCCTCCGAGTTCACATTAACGCTTTTTAATATCGTTATATGATTATGTAAAATTTGTTATTTTTGTATTTATTTGTTGTAGTATTGTTGAAGCCTACATCCTATTGGACCTTTGCTAAATAAATTATTCCTATTCTTAAAATAAGAGAAATTATTGTATATATTTACTTAAAATTATTAGATTAATTTCAGTAGTGGAAGAAGGCGCAAGATAAATTACGTGAATCCAGTTGATATTAAATTGCCGATTTGAAATCCAAACAAATCACCTGCCATAGATATCATTGGCAGTTACCTAAACATCGAAATTCAATTTTCCCTCACGACCAATTAGCAAGGCGTTTATTAAAACATAATTTCACTAAAATATGTGTTAGGGAATTCGGATTTATATTGTGTTTAATAGTCGTTGCTAGGAGGAAATTATTTATTGGATTAATGACTTTCCAAATAAACAAGCGGAATTTTCATTGAAAGCATTATTATATATACTTAATAAATGATTCTAAAATGAATAGTTAAGTCATATATAGTTAGATTTTATTTATTTAATAATTATAGAGGAAATTGGATATCCTCAGATGTAATTGCCTAACATGTGTAATTGGAGGCTCCTTATTTCGGAACCTCTCATCGCCTAGTTGTATGATTTGGAGTTGTGTGAACTTTGGACAAGTAGGATTTATTCTATGGTTGCTCCTAGGCACATTAGTAACAACTGCGGTGCATAACTAACATGAGACTGAACACATGTAAGCTTTAATAGTAATTGTAGGGAAAATCGTTAAGTTTTTATCTCCGTAAGAATTTCAGAACTGCAGGAAAATGTATTATTTTAAGAAGAGAAAATATATGGATATGTTGCTTGGTTTTGCCAATAAAAACTTGCATAAAGGAAGTTATAAGAATGTACAATTATGTTTATATACAGTTATTTTTTTGAATAACTAATTTATATGCTGATTGCCTGAATCATTTGATTAAATCAATTAAATTGGATATATTTTATATCTAATCATATTATGGACAAATACGAATATGATTTAAAAAATGGATAATTTGCTCAATTAACCACGTGTCAATCAAAAATACGTGCCTCTAATTCTAAATGATTTTGATTATTTAACTCAGAACGGTTAAGTTTTGATATAAAATTGGATGCGCGGGTTATCTTACTTTTAATGAATCCGCGTTTTCGCACTGGAATTTCAATTGTTTCCATCGTAACGCAATAATAAAGATGGAAATAGAATGAACGGACTTACTGATTGCTGATTGAGTAATTGCTGAAGATAGGTATGTATGACCTTAGCTGATGATACTTGTGTCAAAGTACCAAATGATGATTCTTGATGAAGAATCCGGCTCGAAGGACCAAAATGTTGAATTTACGTTCGCTGGATTTTTTCACTCGCTTTGTGAAGTATGTAATTGAATTTATTTTTACGATTAATAAATTCTCACTTGGGAGGGTAGATAAAATACGTGTGGTCGTCTTGATAGTTTATTTACGTCTCTTCTGTTATTTTTTTTTTACATAAAAAATGTATTGTTTGCTAGGTACACTCGATTTTTTTGGTCAGTTTTTTTATTTTGGTAGATCGTTTAATTGTCTGAATGGTACCATCAAAATTTTATTACCTCACATACGAAAATTTTCAAATAAAACCCATTTCAAGAGTTGAGTACCAAAAATAATAAGTACATTGATCGTGCCGACATCGGAACAAGAAAGACGCCGAACAATAGGTCTAATATACCGTATGCCAGCACGATCCATGGACAACACTTAGAAACATGATATACAGTATGCTGGTGAGATGCAAAGGGCACTACTATTAGCGAATGTGTCGCTAAGACATATGAAGAAATGAATGAGACGCCAGAAACATTAAAATGCGTTATGATTAGTTTTCTACGCGGACGAACCCCTTTCCGCCCTACCGTTTGTAGGGGAGTTACGGTAAAAACAGTTAAATAAAAATTGTGTAAAATCGTCTGACTATTATTCTGTTTAAGATTTTAATCTACATTTATCCTGAACACCAGGGAACAAATTACCCCCACCCCCTCTGGTGGTCATTTTGAAAAGTTAAAATATTTTTAAAAATTTTGTTTGTCACCTTTATTATCAATATTATTGTCGCACGGTTGTAAGATGAACGGTTGCCGAGATTAACCAGACACCTGTTTTATCCACTAGAGAATGACTTTATTTTTTATTCTTATAACAATATATTTGTATAGGATTTTGTTACTTAGACATAATGTTACAGCTATTTTAGGAAACTTGATATTTTTTTTGCCTAGTGCTACATCTATCATTTCACTACCTGCAAACAAAATTTGTATGTTGACCAACTCCAATAATGTATGCTGTTCATTGAAAAACGGCTTTCATCTATTTCTTTCGAAATATAGAATTTGTAGCGATAACGCACCTACGTATTTCACTCACATTTATCTATCTATTTCCAAACAGGTTATCTGTGGCGTAACAAAATTAAAGCAGCATTGGAGAGATACATAATACTTGCATATAATTATTCAAATTTTTGAAATTATCTTGATGTATTTCTCTTAAAAAATATTTTGCATTAAAGAAGACACTTTTGTTAGCTATTCTAATTCATTCACTACTGACTCTACATATACATAGATGGCATGGCATATAGCCTTATATAAGTAGTGATTTAAGTGTAGTGCGGTGGTATCCTAAAATTCCCTAGCTTAGAGAATATTTATGTTGAACACATAACAACAGGGAGTAATAGTTGCTGTCATTTGATTGTTTTGCTTTGATGTCACTTTCTTGTTATTTTTCTTTGTGCCTCTCTCGATATCTGTTTTATAAGGTCATAACTGACTAACTAAAGATTGCAAGGACTGTGAGGCAACACAATAAACACACTTTAACGGATTACCCCTCCCCCAAAATATTAATTAATTCGTGATACGGTTTGACGATGGGAAATCCCGAAATGCGTAATGTAATACATTCACCAGTTGACTATAAGTTATATTATTTATTTGCTATATTACACTATATTTTATTAGATTCTGGCTGAAGATGGCAATATAACTAATTCTAGGGTAAATTAAAAACCTGTAAGCAATGAGAGGATTTTATTTTACATATTTATAACAATAAACACACTGTTCGGATTACTCCTCCCGCACAAGTACTGATATTTATAACAACATACCTTACTACATGGACCATTTGCAAAACTATTAGATTATTGTCTATCTAGATTATTATTGCAGAAATAATTAGGGCTATCGTTATTTGATAATTTATTCATTTGCCTTCACCGTGTGACGCTCAATAGATTACGGACAAGTCATCTATTACCAATCCTATAAAGTGTCGCCATAAATGTCTATACTATTTTTTTTATTCCCAATTAAAATTGTGGAACCAACGCTAAAAGAGTCATAATGTGTATAAACCACCTCCGCAATACATAGGCCGAGGTACCTAATCGCCGATTATAAATTTAACCTCGGCGTTAGTACTTAATTATTTAGAAAATTTTTCATGTAACAAAAAAACGAGAAAATGGAAAGACGATATCAGAAGTTCGCGGTATCCGTAAATCTGTTTAATTAACATTTCTTGCTCGTACTCAACGGTAACGGTATACGATGCCCAACCAGATAAAAATCCAACTATGCATAAGTATTACTGCTTTAACTGCTCATCAATGCGCGCGGTGGTTATTACATTTTTTACACACTGCTAATGTAATTTATAAGCGAAAGGTGTTCCTTTTACAGAGTTATGGTAGAAATGGCAAAATGAATGCATGCCTGTAGTCAAAGTTGAAGATGTACGCATTATAAAAATATTTAATGGCAATCCTTAAAAAAACGGTCATATGCTGTGGTCCAACATTTTACTTAACTTTGGGGAATTAAAACGGAAGAGCGTTTGCATTGCAGCTTGGCAACTTTCTACGCGAAAAGATATTTATACTAAAATTCAATAAAAATATACTGAAACTTGGTATAATTTATTGCTGTATATCGAACGCAAAAATAGTGTACTAGATCCAAAAATAAATTTAGTACTAATTTATCATGATCGTCATATACAGGCTCTCTTCGTGGTCTTCCTTTTTTTGCCACATGTTTCACCTTTCTTTCTCCACTTCAAGGCATCAGCAATCGTTTTCGCTGAACATTCTATAATACTTTACACAAACCTATAACTTTTTCGTTTTGTTTTTTTGTCCCAAACACAAAGTATATTCCCATATACTTTGGCATGCTGAAATCAATTATGTTTTCAGAATTTCTCCATCACCCTAAGTTTTTATTTTCTAGGATATTCGCTTATCGACCTAAAATATGCATGCATAGATATGTAGTATAAGAGAATATGTGTTGACGTTTTTTCAATTGTCGGCTAGAGCTCGGAACTGATCAAGCAGCATGCAATGGTTAATGTTTGAGCATGTCTTGACGTGTTAAGACCTGCATTTCCCGTTCATATAGCATTCCTTGTTATTTCAGTTGTCGGTAGAGCTCGGTGAACGAATATATACGCTGACGTTGTTAACGTTTTAAAGAGTTTTACGTTCAAGCTATTGTAGTGAAACCGCGAACATTTGATCACCTGTAAAGACGCCAAGGAAATGTGTAAACCATCCGAACTCTTTTTCCTACATTTGCGGCGAATTGACATTTAAATAACAAAAACGGTCTTTCACACCTCTCCTTAAAAAGTGCTATGAGCAGTATTTCAAGCGTAAAGTAGGTGATGAAGACAAAAGCTGGACTACCCATATTTGCACGTAACACTGCAGTCTGTGCAGTGTTACGTGTGTGAGACTTCTGACAACGTGAGCAAAAGGTAATATACTTTCACAAAATTTCATTTCTTTGTCACTCTGAAACCCTGCCTGATAAAAAAATTCTGCAAACCGATATGAAATAAGTGTAAAAAGTACTACCAAGTTCACCCACTTTACCTCGTGGGACAAAATAAGTATGAAATTTTGTTGACCAGTGTTATTTTATTAAAAAACGTTAAGATTTTATATTTATTAGGTGTTAGAACTGCGTTCGTTAACGTATTGACTAAATTAACGTGTGTATGGCTTAAGGGCTTATCTGCTACTGATTGTATTTCACAGCGCTGCTATTTTGAATAGGGATTATCTTTTTTAATCGTATGGCAGTCTACAAATTCGTTGCAAATACAAATACATACATACATATAGGCATAATAAACATTTTTTGAGACACATGCTAGAGGCTATAAGTCGATATCCAGGGAAATCAGCCATTTCACGTCGACAGGAGAGGCATGCAGAATCTCGTTCCATTTCCCTTCGAATTTTCTTATTGGACAATCATGGACGATATGGGCTACAGTTCGATCCGGCGCTCCACAATCGCATTGGGTGTTCGAGAGTCCCCACTTGTACAGCATGGACTTGCATCTGGCATGGCCAGTTCCGATGCGATTTAGGCCACACCATACCTTCCTAGACATTTGCATTCCTGGAAGAGGAAAGGTAGGATCCCCATGATCATTGTGATGAAAATCGTGATTGGTTGTCCACTTGGTTTTCCATGCTTCTTTGATATGAAAAGGTTCGTGATGGGTTAGTACCTTATCTTGCCAAATGGGGTTGCGGGACTTAAGGCGATAGTTTGGAGCATTATCCAATATCATGTGGGATTATCTGTGCTGTTAACATAAGACTTTGTATTTATTTTGACAATGCTTACCTATACTATGGTCTACAGCAGTGTAAATAAACATTAAACACGGAAAATATCGATTTACATATCAAGTCGAATGGTATACAGTCGTCATAGTTTTTCCATCAATATTGTAAATACTCAAATATGATTTAAATCAAGAAGATTTTGGAGAATAAATAACAAATTCTGGCCTTCAATCCATTGACAGAAAAGCTTATTAAATATTAGATTTTTAATATTCATCTTTGTTGATTATTTTTCCACTTTATTCAACTGTTTCATTAATCGTTATATTTATTATTTCTCTGGACGTACAAGCTAAAAATAACTCAATCGAAACAGAATTGAGGAGAAAAGAATGCAAAAATAAAGTCATCAACCGCGTTTGCTTATCGTCAATGCAGTTATTTGTACTCACTTACTTCTCTTCTTGTATAAACAGTGACCAACTTGGAGAATGCAATCATATCGTATGGGTTATTTATTCAATATTCTCGTTTATGATAAAAGAGAATCCAGTGGTGCTTATTTTATTTATTAGTATTTGAGTGCTTGCTTACAATAAGTAAGATCTTTATGTATGTACACAGGTATATTTTACGTTCATAAACGTACCTGCATCAACAATTTAATTGTATTTCTGCATTAATAGGGAGGCAAAACGGTTTTCAGGTTCGAAGATGACTAATATCGGTTGGCAATGCAAACACCAAGATGCGTTGAGCTATTGCTGGTGACTTAAGTCTCTCAAATTGCGTCTTTTCATTAAACAATTACCGGTTATTCAATGCGTCAATGAATTCAATAAATAAAACCGACAAGTGTTACAGTCACACGGAATATGTATATGCATATATGTATGTACATATACTAGCCGATGGTACAAAAACAAAAATATTACGTGCTATATACCGTATGTATCGTTAAGAAGGCAACCGTTGATCGTATGCGCCTTGCGTTAATGTAATACTTGGACTGCGTACACAGTACGCTAGGGTACAATGGTCAATCATGAGTATGATGTACTGGAAATATAATGCAACATAAAGAAATATTGCCATCTTTGTAAAATTATAGTAGGTACGATGCCACAAAAGTTAACCTGGACGATTGGCAAGGGGCGAGGCAGTATTGGCAGATAGATTGCAAGCGCGTTTGCGCATATGGCCGTATTACAATTAAGTATTGCCACCTTTCTGAATGTGTATCTATCTTTTACACAGAAAGCAAAGTGTAACAGTAAACGATTCTCAGTCACCTGTAACTATCGGAGTGCCCCAAAGCTCCATTCAGGGTCCTAGACTTTTCTTAATCTACATTAATGATTTTGCTGTACATCTGAGTTACGTGGAGGAAGGTGGTCATGTATGCTGACGACATTAACAAGATTATTAAGTTATATCGATATACCGAAATTATTTCAAAAAACTGATATTAACGACGACAAAGTTTGTCATTGGATGGCAGATAATCACTTAATTATGATTATAGAAACAACAAATTTTTTTAAGCTCTTGTGTGAAAAAATCAATTAAAGAAGCTTGACCATAAGTCATTATTGATACATGGCCCGGGGCAGGTATGTAGTTTTGGTGTGTGTGTAGAGTGTTTACCTAGGCGTGGTGGTCTAGTGGGTTGGTTACTAGACTACGAAACTTAAGGTCCCGGGTTCGATTCCCGACCGTGCCAAGGACATCGATGGCGTTTTTTCGACCACGGCTCGACTCAAAGGCTAACAGTGACAGAACCACATCCCCTGCCATTGCTTATGGGCCTTAAGGGCCAGTTAAAGGCGACTATTATAAAGTGTTCAACGACTTTACTACTTCACCCCTTCGCCGTAAAAGGTAAAGCATCGTCTCCCAAAGAGGGCCAATCCACTGGCAAGTTTCGAACCCTCGACTCCCGATCTGGTACTTTCTTCAGAGGCAACACTGGACCACCGAGCCGTTTCTTGTTTGAATAATAACAACAGATATATTAGCCCTACAGCACAAAAGACCAGTTACAGGACTAATAATAATAATAAACATAAAAGTAAACTTAAATAAAAAAATTAAACACAAAGGCACATAGAATTCAACCATTCTCTTGAACATTAGTATAAAGAAAAAAAAAGATAAGTCACACCTAATACAGATATTATTATGTATATATGTTACGGACAACTTGATTAACCGGACAGTATTAATATGGACCGATCATTATGAATAATGAGCAGGCCAAAGGAATAAATTTATCAATTTGGCCGGCCCATATTAATAATGCCCGACGGCCTGTGGTCCATTTAAAAAATCAAGGTTTGAAATACTGTGTCTAAAGAAAAGTTCATTTCTATTGACAATGTTCCAAAAGTTGATATAACTATTCGAGAATGTGCTCGAAACGACTCAGACAACATTGCAATTGTACTGGTAACTGCACTTCAAAACGTTGTAAATGCAAGAAATCAAACTTTCTTTGCAATTCAAAATGTCACAAAAGCTCGCCTTGCAAGAATAAATAATTCTAATCTTAATAAAATCCTTGCACAATTTTAAGCTTTCAAATATTACAGTTGATTTTTCCCAGATTACTAACTAGTGTAAAAATTAGTTAGTAATCTGGGAAAAATCAACTGAAATATTTGAAGTATATTAGAATTGTCCAAGGATTTTATTAAGATTGGAATTTTTTTTTTGCAAGGCGAGCTTTTGTGACATTTTGAATTATTGTTCATAACTAATATACTATGCTGAATTGTTTTTTTTGCACCTTTCCATAAGAATTATGTAAGTTTAATTTCAGTTCATCTGTTTTATTATTTTGCCCAAGATAGGGTAGTCATTATTCATACTCACCGGGAAAAGTGAATATGTTATGTATACAGACCGATCATTATTCATAGTGACCGGACTTCTCAAGTTGCCCGTAACATATACAGGAGCATTAGTGTGGCAAAGCTCGATATATCCGTTATCATATATGATATCAAAAAGTTATTTACGAAAATTGTAGACAGTCTTCAACTTAACACTTTAAAATTATTTTCATATATATAGGAGTCCCACATCACCAGAGTAAACCAAACATACATTTTCTTAAATGGAACAGCCTATATATTATTTCAGATTTATATTAAACTCATGCCTCACACCCCCAATATACAATTTCATTGCATTATACAGAGTGTTTCATTAGTTATGGTCAAATTTATATGCAAATCACTGTGAGTTTGAGGTCTAGTATACTGCAACACAGTCTGAAATTTTTCTTTTACAAGCATAGATTTTTTAATTGGCCCACTTTTATAGCAAAATGACATTTTTTCAAAATTGTCAAAACTGTATACAGGGCGAGTCAAAACTCAAATACATAAATTTCTCAAGTATTTTAAATGGATCAACCTGTATTTTATATCATAAAAAGAAAGAATAGTTTAGTTTCTTTCATTTTTATTAAACACTCTCTATGCCTAAAGTCATTAATTTCTAAGATATTTTAAAGTATTTTTAAAAAGTGAGATTTTTTGAAATTATTTTAATATAACAAGTTAGTCATGGAAAAATGACAGTTAATGTTTAATACAACTACAAAATACAAACATTTATAACTTACACTAATGATTAACATTTAATTAATTAACGCAACTGTTTACAATGTAGTTCTATAATAAATGTTCAAAATATCCACTAATACAACATTGCAGCCGTTTTTCAGGGGATTGTCTTACTTTTCTTAATTAATACTAGAGAATGCTTTTCTTATTCTGTTTTTCATACCACCTCGTGTAGTTAGCGGTGTTTGCTATAAAAAGTTTTTTCTTACATATGACCACATGAAGAAGTCAATTTTAGTGAACTCCGGGGATCGAGCTAGTCGTTCAATTGGTTCCTCTCTCCTTGTCCACCTGTCAAGGAAATAGTGTGCATTAACCTAGTGTGAAGTAACGAAGCTCCATTGTGCAGATACCACATCCTTTGACGAACGTTTAGGGGAATATTTTCCAATAACAACGGTAAATGATTTTCTAAAAAGTCTAAATAAACTTGTCCATTCACTCATCCTTGCAAAAAATGTGACCCAATTACATAATCTCCTAGCAAGTAATCTCACTTTTATAAAAAGATCTTAAAATATCTTAGAAATTAATGACTATAGATATAGAGAGTGCTTAATAAAAATGAAAGTAACTAAACTATTCTTTCTTTTTATGATATAAAATACAAGGTGATCCATTTAAAATAATTGAGAAATGAATGTATTTGACTTTTACCTCGCCCTGTATTCAGTTTTGACAATTTTGAAGAAATGTGACTTTGCTATAAAAGTGGTCAACCCAAAGTCCATACAAAAGTGGAAATGATTTACTTTGAAAGATAACTTTGGCCTAGGGCAGTGTACTTATTTTCGAAATCTTTGTGCATTCCCTTCCCTAAAATATTTTTATAGGCCACTCAACTTGAGAGACCATGTATTTTGAAAATAGAAATAATAATCGATCTGCTAAACCATAGCAGTCATAGCAGCGCATGCCACGAATTGCATGAAAGTATACACCTGGTATAATCTTAGAATACCTGGTTGAGTTAATGAAGACCTAATGAGTTATTCAATGTCAACTAATGACGTTACAGGTTCATTAACTATTTAGTAAATATCTATAGATTTGGTTCGTGCACCGTTGCCGTTAGAAATTCTGTTGGTCGTCGCTGTTTTAGTATTTACCTGTTGCTTGTATTGTAATTTGTAATGTCTTCACTCGTTCTCTTCCGCCCTTTCTCCAATTTTAGTGATAATATCTTTAAGGGAAAGGTAATGGATTCGAGTGTTCACAGCGGAGTTTGATCCATGGTAGTGGTTATTTTAATTCTTGTAAATATTCTAGAAGGCGAACAAATTATTTATTTTGATGTCCGGGGTTACTATAAATAATGGTATATTGAGGTATTTCGCAATGAAGGATTAATCAGTTAGAATTTTAAATAGAAATTATTCAAAAGTAATAAGATGACAATTATCTAATTGAAAATGCACTATTTGTGATTTCCTCAATCGTCAATGACCTTATATAAAATCCCGTAAAACTAAACGGATTATAAAGGTCGGAAATGATATGATACATGATGCAAGTTGCGCTGTTAAAATTGCATTGAAATCGTTAGATATTTGCAGTCATTATCATTTTGTACGGTACATTAAGTTTTCATATGTGTGTGAATGTCACAGCATTTCCTCCAGAAGATTAAAAATATTTTCTCTCATATTAACTCGTGATCTATTTCAATCGATCTAGGCAAATAGTGGTAACTAGTGCATGGAATTTTCTTCTCTAACATTAGCCTTGTTAAGATATGTATACTTACTCCAAGTGCGCTGCAGAAAACTAAATGTTTTGATATATGATTAGGACCTTCATAGATACATTAGTTTTTTTGTAACTTTGCTCCTGTATTTTAACATCTTAGAGATTGGGGAATTATATGGAATTGATAAAATCTGATTTATATTGTATGAGAAGTTAAAACTTGCAAAAGAACCCGAGTTTACACATGAAGACATCTCACAAACAGATATAATTTAAATCCAACGAAAAATATTGTATTCGTACTAATATTAGGTATAGGTACAACAATTACCAACAATTATGATAATTACGAATTGTAACTGAAATTGTGTTATGAATTCTTGTAGAAACATATAAAGCAATTTATTAGAATGTTTCAATAGTAATAATAAAGCAGAAGTGATGAACAATACAAAGAATGCGCATTCAAAGTGAGAAATTCTATATCTGTATTTTCTTTATTTATTGTATATTGTGTACATGCCAGTTTATTGAAATAAAATATAATTCATGACCTTATACTAATAGCAACAAAAAATGAGCATTTGTCATATTCGTTTTCTACAGCAATTGTTCCTTTATAATTTATTTTATGAACCTGTCTTTCGAACAAAGGGCAATTTTCAACATTATTGAAAATTATTAATATGACATCTAGTCATAAAGAAGGATAAGTTATTAGAAAGCTATCACTTTATATCTCGCTGCCCCCTAATTTTTGAATACTTTCTTCATTAATAGAATTAAATCTTGTGTATATTAAAATGATATATCTCATCACCAATGTCAGGACAATATACGAGGTGTGAAAATTAAATAATGAGACTAATATTTTTAAATTTTTATTTGAATATAATTACACTTGAACGTTTTCTCCCTCAAAATAATTCCCTTGGGAAGCTACACAGCGTTGGAGACGGTTCTTCCATTCCTCATAGCAGTGTTGGAACTCGGATATTGGAAGTGTCCCAAAATGATGTCCCTTCAGATGAATTTTCAATATTGGGAAGAGGAAAAAGTCACAAGGACTCAAGTCAGGTGAATAAGGAGGCTGAGGAGCCACAGAAACATTTTTACTGGCAAAAAACCGTTTATGGAAATTGCTGTGTGACAAGGTGCATTGTCATGATGCAGGATCCAATCGTTCTTGATGTTTGGTCTCACACGCATGACCCTTTTTTAGAGTCTTTCGAGAACCTCTCGGTAAAAATGTTGATCAACTGTCTGACCTTGAGGCACGAACCTTAGTGATAATATCTTTAAGGGAAAAGTAATGGATTCGAGTGTTTGCAGCGGAGTTTGATCAATGCCAGTGATTACTTTAATTCTTGTAGATATTCTAGAAGGCGAACAAATTATTTATCTTGATGTCCGGTATAGTCTATTGAGGTATTTCCCAATGAAGAATTATTCAGTTTTTCAAAATTTTAAATATAAATTATTCAAAAATAATAAGATGACAATTATCTAATTGGAAATGCACTATTTGTGATTTTCTCAATCGTCGATGACCTTATATAGAATCCCGTAAAACTAAACGGATAATAAAGGTTGATGAACTGTGGTGTGAGACAAATTCAACTGTTCCCCGATGATTATGACCGTCAACCGACGATCTGAACGCATAAGATAGCGGATTTTGTCGACATTGCCATCGGTTCTTGCAGTTGAAGGTCTTCCGCTGTGTGGCTCATCTCCCGTCGACCCTCTTCCTTCTGAAAATGTCTTAAACCACCGAAAAAACCTGGACTTTTGCCTGCTGAAGTGTTGCAAAAGTTTCTATTGCACTTATCCCAAGTCTGAAGCAAAACCTGATAGCACACCGTTGCTCGAAATTAATGTCTTTCATTTGTAGAACGCACTACGAAAACTGGGTTCACGGAAAAAACGACAACGGACAACCAAATGACTTGATCGAGTTCAAATTTGTACTGAACGCGTACAATGTCCATTTGTCGCCCCTCCACGCCCCGTGCTTCCCGTGTTGCTATATCAAACGCTACGTTGTCATTCTCATTACTTAATTTACACACCTCGTAGTGTACTATCGCCTATGAAACACTTTAAGCACCCGCACTTTCATGCAAAATACAATCAGTGTAAGTGGCACTGAAATATATTGTAAAATATGTTTGACAGCTTCGATATGTTTAAATAAGAACAAAATAACTCAGCATCTTAAAACTATCAGGACCTGCCTGATGCAACTGTCAGTCGTTAAGCCTGATAAGATTTACAAATGCCTCTTACTATGGCAAATGTGAAGAACATTATGTACACTTTCCCTTTCCTTCGTTTTGGAGGTAACAAGCAATGGACCAGCAAAATGAGTTCCTGTAACTTTCGCTCTCAGTTCCTTGCCATGCCAAACGCCATGCATTGATTCAGAATGGTTTTAATACTTTGCCTAGCTTTATCATTGTCATTTTAGCTCTTACAGTAAACAGTCCAAGGTACCCTAGAGAAGGGGTCATAATAATATTTGTAAAAGAACACGTTTTGTAGGCATCTGTCCTCGAAAATTGCTCAAGATCTATGACGCATCTATACCCAGCTCATCAGTAATTAGATACCGTTGTAGACCAAGTACCTTCCTGACGTGAGATTCAACTTGCGCCTCCCTGAAAGTTTTCCGCAAAGCAGCATATTGCTATAGCATTTTCGGAGATAAATTTTTGCTTTCGCCAGAACTTTGCCTTCAGAATAAATGATGGATCTCATAAAACAAAAATCATTTTCTTTAACTTTGACGGAAAGCAAGTTTTAGTGAATAATTCTGTGGATAATTCACTTTCCCGGTTTATTTCTACAATTTTTAACTTTTCTTTGTCATTTGTCTTATGCGAATTCTACGATCTGATTTAGAATTTCCTGTTATTATTCATACATCATACTTGTTGCTATAAGGTTGCGATACTTTACGGCATCGTTCATTCTATTACTCAAAATATTAATGAAAATTTAGGTCATGATAGATGAAGAAGTATTTGTACTGTTAGAGTGCTGATAGTCATGCTTCTTATATTGGTAGATGATTATATAAACTAAAAAGAGAACTTGAAATAGATTGAAGTTAATTATGATGTATGTATGTCTGTATGTACGCGTATGGTAAACTAAATTTAACACTGTTATTAGATAAAGTAATTCCATTCTCTTCATTCCACACACTGCGTCGTAGTACCAGTGAACGGATCGCGTTGCATATAAGCTCTCATAATTACATACATCCATCCTTCAACCGGACCAAACTACGGACACCAAAACACGTAAATACACTTACAAAAGTCTACATATAGCTACCTTCATCACGCTACAACCGACAAAGTTTTTGTCAATGAGACAATTTTGAAAGCAATTTACTTAATTTAATACCGTTGTTAATGTAGCACAAAAAAAGTTTGCACTCTTTTTTCTTTACCTGAAGTAGAATTATGTGGTACCACGTTTGTTACCCCTTCCTGAAAAAATTTCATATTTGAACTTATAGTTATTGCATTGACCCCTTCAATTTCAATACGAAGTATTGAAAAAGTAATATTTACCGACGAAAACAAATTTGATATCCACAACAATGATGGCAAGAGTACGGGGAAAACCAAATATAGAAATGGAAAAAAAAAAGAATTTGGTCCAAATTGCTTACTTTACAGGGAATTAAGTGATGGGAAAATCCATACTTACGCGTTCTTACGGATCTAAGTAAAGTCTTTGACTTATTGTTAGTTGATCACCGGATGTTTGTTAGGAAGCGACGTATCCATAAAACAATACCTTGCCCCATTCTATTAATATATTGTTTCGGCTGCGTTTTTCGCATTTCAAGCCGAATTTCTATAAGCGTTTCTGTTTTAGTTTTGACAAGGAGTCATCTGTATTAATGATCTACAAAAGTGTAAACAAAATAATTCTGTTACAAAATCAATATTACATTTAATATTTTAGTGCATGTTGACAATTCATTCCCAAATTACAGACTTTTGATCGCCGTCCAAAGCTTGGTAAGTTATTGCTCGTTCGCATTTTTTTTTGAGGTGAACGTACAGTTCCTGCAGACTCCTTTTCTTTTACAATGGTCCATACGGTTGTTTCACCAAGCTGTAACCTGCTGGAGGTTAGCTTGATAGCTGTCGATTTACAATTAAGCTCTTTCCGCTGATATAATTTATAAGCCATTAGCTTTTGCCCGTTAGTGATGCGTTTCTCTTACGGATTTTTGATGGACCCACAAGATGGTCACCACCTAGCCCAACGGCGCGCAGTGGTTCAGAATAGCGTGTTTGCGACGAAAATCTCTAATTTCTTAAATAATTTTTATCTTGACATATTTTTTTCAGGACAATGCAATCAAGTATAAAGTATTTCATCCAGATAAAAGAAAGAAGTATTGAGCCGAAAATTAGGAAGTAATAATGACCGAAAATATAACGCATTAATTCGGAAAATTAAAAAAAATCTTCAATTTCTACTGTGTATATTAACTGTTTTATTATTTAAATTCTAATTGCATTATTTAATACATCTTTTACACTTAATATTGGTTTAAAATTGATTTACAAAGGATGAAATTCAGTCATTTAGTTCTCAGAAACTAGCAAAAAGTAACAGCTGAAACTTATAGGGAGGCTTATATAGACTGTAGGGATTTTGTACGCTAAATATGAACTTGTAGCTACTTGTTGATAAATAATAAAAATCGCCCTGGACTACTGTGCGGCACCCTCTTCAGCCATGTAAGAGATGTAATAATGCTGGAATAGTAATTAATAAGCACAATTATGTTATCAAAATTGAACAAAAAATATCTCCTCTCCGTAAATATGGTATTAAGCGAGTTCTGACAAGAACTATTTTTAATGCAATAAACTGTACAAATAACACTGGTCAACAAAATTTCAGATTTATTTTGTCCCGCGAGGTAAAGTGGATGAACTTGGTAGTACTTTTTACACTTATTTGATATCTTTTCCGAATTTTTCTATCAGGCAAGGTTTCAGAGTGACAAATCAATGAAATTTTGTGAAAGTATATGTTATAATATGTGTATAAATCATGAAAAAATGAGGTACAAAGTGATATATTTACTTGGAAAATGTGCTGATACATGACTTTCGGCTGTACTTTGCATCAGAAACATCTCTCTCCAGCGTCCAGCAAAAGTCTGCCAACATAGCAAGGATCCAGGAAAGTGCTGATGATACCAAGCTCATCAGCACTTTCATCGTCGCTTAGTGACATGTTTTGTGAGGTTTAGGCACAGGTAATTCCGGACTGTGAGGTACTGCTCCCAGTACAGATGGAATATTAGGATATGTTCGGATTTAGAAGTCATACCACTTATATTTGTTGGAAAAAATAGCAATCGGTAATATGATCTGATGGTTCCCTCCAAATCATAGGAATAGCAAAAGGCATATGTCGTTTACCTTTTACCCACGCTGTAAGAAGTTTGACACACATAACACAGCAAATATGGGGAGCCCGGCTTTTGTCTTCATCACCTACTTTACACTTGAAATACTGCTCATAGCACCTTTTAAGGAGAGGTGTGAAAGATCGTTTTTAATATCTAAATGTCAATTCGCCGCAAATGTAGCAAAAAGAGTTTGGGTGGTTTACACATTTCCTTGACATTTTTACAGGTGATCAAATGTTGGCGGTTTCACTACAATAGCTTGAACGCACCATATAATTGGTTTCAGCATGAAATCAGGCATTTTTGTGCTTGGAACAAAAATCTTGTTAACCAGTGTAATTTAAGCTTAAGAAAGAACCAAATAACCAATCAAAAGCAAGGAACAAACTGACATTGCAAAAATATAACGATCAGTAATATTTCATCTTATCCAACTTAAAAGTGACGCCTTTTTTCGTCGTGTGTAATTTTGCTTTAAGTATCAGCGTATAGCGTCCACAATATTAACCTACCTTCTCGAACTGTATATTCTTAAAGTGAATGATGTGTAGTGGCAATAGCTGAAAATAATTTTTTCCTTTCGTATCACGATCGTGCTTCAGTTCTTTACTAAAAAGCTCGTTGTGTTGGTTATTAACAAAGAGCGCTGATACTAATGTATAAACGGAAAGGAAAGCAAGTATTCCAGTGTCTGTAAATATTGTTCAGCAATAATCGCTGATATTTATATTTATTTAATAAAAACACTGCGCTAACACAAGCGTTTTGCATGGAAAAAAAATTGTTGGTGTTTAACACCGCCGCAGAAGATCAGATTAGGTCTGAGATTGAACATTTGCCTATGACACTTAAGGCGGGTCCAACACTTACGGTACAAAATATTTTATAATAAGAGAAAAGTAAATATAAAAAAACTACATTATTTATACAGTACTTAAGCAGTACATATTTAATATTTAACGCATGCGCTCAGCATGCACACGTATCGTTCGAAAGTCTAAGCTATAATGTAGCCTGCGATTATATTATTTATTTACTGGTAGTTAGTAGTTGGTCGCATTGGTTCTGTTTGTCTCGCGGGCACTTCGCCATTGAATCGCCCGACTAACCAAATAACACACGGGGCCTGGTCGACGACCTCCGAATTAATGTTATTATTTTTCTCTTCGTCATTGTCGTCGTTTGTTGTTCAAAGAGATAGCCCGGAGGACTAGAGCCGTTTCCATTGTTCGTAAACGCGCGCGCCTCTAACGTGCATATCCATCATACGTAAACACGGTCTGTCGGAGGTAGAATTTTCTTTCTGACGACGCCCGTGGCTCGCATACATTGTACGGATGTAGGTATGTATGTTTAAGTCACTGTGGAAAATTCTAGAGAAAGTTCGTATCGTCTCGTGTTAATTACGGCTGAAAATATCTGCGACAATGCTGCCATCCTCGTATCTCTTCGCCTATACGAGAGTTTTATCTTACATATGTACATTCGGAAAATTTATATGCATACGTATGATGACTCTCTGTGTTTTATATATATACCTGCCGAAGAAGAATAGAATAAAGTCGTGCGTTTGTTAAGCTCGCTCGCTCCTTGTTATTTAGCGCTAACAAACTTGGATGTATTCAAACAGGAACGGTACCTACGTAAACATTAACTGCTTCGCTCTGACGTCACAACATACAAAGCGACGCCTTTCGTTTTGTACCGATAATTAACATGTGCAATGCATGATACGCGTTTAAACCTACAAAGGCGTTAAATATTCGTTTAATAATAATGAGTTCCCTGTCGAAATGCATGCGTACTAAGTATAGATGAATTTTGTATGCATGCAATAATTTTCTGAAATGACGGTAATTATTTACATAAATTAAGGTTTCGAAGATGCATAGCTACATATACTGGCTTCTTAGAAAAAGTTTCTATAATTGTACTTTCGGCCTTTACTTGGTGAAGGTCCGTTATCAAAAAGCAATAAAATGTTAATTATCCTTCACAAATTTATTACAAAGTAACAATTGTTTCACCACACAGTGACTTCTTCACACAAAACTAAAAACTAATACAACATAACTTTGTCGTTTTTTTGGCAATATTGAAATGTGTCAAATTTTGCCAAAATACAATACAGTGAAATCTCTCTAAAACGGACACTGTTCGTTCCGTAACTTTTGTCCGGGAAATTTGTAAGGGAATTATCTTAAAATAATTCAACTTTTATAATCTATACATTTATTTGTATTAACAAAAAGATATTTTCCATTTGCATAATACCTAGTGAATGCATAATAA
>JARFOC010000946.1:374531-389079 GCA_031763485.1 Osmoderma eremita | reverse complement strand
TTAATTAATACTTTGTGCGGGAGGAGTAATCCGAACAGTATGTTTATTGTGCTGCCCCACAGTCCTTGCAATATTTACTACAAGTTTCTGGAGGTAAGATGATCTTGCAGCCTGTCGAGGCGCTGGTAGAAAGAATATTGTCGAGTCTTGTGGGAAGATCTCTGACATTCTGGTAACCAAGTCTGAATGGCGTAGTCCATTTTCTGGGTAAATCCAGCTTCCCTGTAATGAATCACTTGAGACAATTGTAGGAGTATCATTGATAAATTTAATGGTGAGCCCCGATTCACCTGCAGCAAATCTGGACTGTAGTTTCATTTTAATGGTCTTCAAATATTCGCTCTGGAGAGGAGTTCTATCTTTAGCGATGAATATGGATTTATATTTATCCACAGTTCGTAATTTCTTTGCGTTACGCAGAACCTGGTATACTATTCCAGATGTTGGTAGTATTAACTTAATTGGCCTCGTCCTCAAAGGATTAGTATGATCATATTTTCCCAGTCGTGCTGGGTTTTGAAATTCAGTTGTGATGTCCAGCTTAATTAAGATTTCACCAACAGTAGCAACATCGGAGGTTACCAGGTCGGCGTTCGAAGCATTTTCCAGCTCAGGAACATTAAATAAAATTAAGTTATTCTTTCTACTCTCCCTCTGGGAGACCTCGCGAATTACTTTTTCCGTATGAAGGATACTGAGACCATGTTGAGATTTATTTGAATTTGATATCTTTGAAATTTCTTCGATCAAACTGTACACCTGACCTTAAAGATCATCGATTAGATATATAATTTTATCAATCTTTTCTGGTTGACACCGAAGTTCTGCACAATTCGCGCAATAGTAGGACAATTTCCGACTCTTAGATTTCATGCATTTTGCTTCAGAACTAGACAATCCAATACAAGTAGAATGCGCAACTGTGCCGCAAAAATCGCATGCAATTGAATTATCTGCAGTTGTACCAGAGTTGCAAAAAGTACAAACTGAATTCATAATAGAGACAAGTAGGAAAACAACACTGGAATAAGGAAAATACGGGGTCACGTTTCACACCGAGGGGGTTTGTCCTGGTGACTAACTATGAACACAGACAAGAGACCGCAAAAAAAAGAAGGAATACACAGTGAATTAGGTAAACAAATTTTATGTGCACTCTGTATCATTACAGCCGCTCACAAATGGCGTATAAAATAAAATACAATAACAAAAAGTTGAACTAAGAAAAATATATTTTGTCGGAATAAACAGTAACTTCCAATATAAAATACAAAATAGGATACGGTGGCTTAAAATAGTAAAAAATAATAATAAAAAAAAATACCCTTACCACCTCGATGAGTGAAAAACTCCTGGATACGTATTTCGGCAACTAAGTTGCCATCCTCAGCAGAAACTACGAAGGAAGATAATGTTAGACGTCGCACTCTGGGAGATTTGCACCGCACAGAACACCACTTGAATAACACTGAGTGTTATTCAAGTAACTTCCAATGACAAGGATATAGCTAAATAATCTGATTTATGTGATAACAGTAAATTAAATGTGCACAAAAAAAACTACAAGATGATACGAACCAATGCAAGAAAAAACGAATATAACTTACGAGATTTCCAAAAACAGACATAGCATAAAATAGGTACTGCAGGAGAAACGTTCTTAAATTAAAAAGAGCATCGTAGAAGGTTTGTGACAGTCCACCACTTTCTCATCTATATGCACTCTCAATACCCTCGCTGAGTTAGCAAAAGCAGTAAATTTATTATCTAAAATAAAGTCATTAATATCATATCTATATATCTAATAAATAAGATAAGCTCAGTTTTCTCCGAATTGATTATTAATTTATTAAGGCTGATCCAAGTTTTTACTGTTTAAAGAAACTATTTACCTGTGCGAAAGGTTCAGCAAGAGTATTGGAGGCTACCAATAGACTGATATCATCGGCATACAACGTAATGACATGGCTGATATTTAATGAAGAAATATGATTTATATGAATTAGAAAGGGTTGGTCCCGGTACAGATCCCTGAGACACCCCAGTTGAAATGCTACATCTATCCGACGCACATTATTACATACTACTTTTTGGTGTCGATAAATCAAATACGATTTAAACCACTCCAACATTAAGTTTTAGTGTGTTGTAGCTAATTTCGTTAATCAGATGAATTTAATTATTTTTTTACTGTTAAATTCTGCAATATTTTTTTAATGAAATGACATTTCCAATGAAGTATTAAAAATTTGGGGGTTGTAACTGTGGAAGGGAGTTGAATTTGGGGATGAAATTTTCACTTTGCAGAAAATCATTTCATAATCTGAAATTGACGTGTTTCGATAATTTTTTATAAATATGCACAATGATTGAGATAATGAATTTATTCCATTTGACTGTTTCGCACTGTATAGTAATATAGAGTAACTAACTATTGGATAAATGCAAGAATTAGGGGAACCTCTCTGATTTTTGTAATTTTTTGAGATGTGGTGTGTGAGAGAATCGTTCGCAGAAAATGAAAATAAATGGATAAAAAAAGACACTTGCCAGAACTGTCACATTGTTGTCGCGGTAAATGACTTCTTCACATTTCAATTAAGGCTATTGCATTCCTTATGGGACTTGTAATTGTAATGTAAATTTCAAATGAGAATTTAAAAATCCTTTTTTTATCCATTGACCAGTCACTGCTTGCCATCGGTATGTCACACAGGCAATTTTATGTCAAACGATATTCTATTAATTGTTTCTCCGCCATTGTTATCTTCAATTCCAAAATGGGTATGTTCTCGTGACAGTAGTCGATTCAGTAATTAAAAAATAAATCGCCATTATTGATTCGCATTTCCTCTTTTGACTATTCCTCAGATACACTATGTTAGTGCATTTTCGTTCATTCTTGATTAATATTATCGCTATTATTACCTGCTGATCTGAAATTGAAAATTTTAATTAGAGAAAAGAATTAAGCGAATGGTTCTATGTGTGTCGTAAAAAGAAATAAGTTCCATCGACATCGACAATCCATCTCTTTTTCGCGCTTTCTCGAAGGATAGCAAACAATCAAAGCGATGCTTTCGTGTAACAGTAGATTCTAATAAATACTTTCGGGAGGGGGGGAGGGGCAACTCGAGGGCCCATCGACGTTTAAATACTCCATTACAATATTTAAAAAAATTCCCGCAATCTGGGAAAAATACTCCCAATCCGAAAAATACCCCGACTAGCCGTGGATGGATAAGTTTTGGAATTGTGTACGTATGCCCGACCATGGGATGCGTTTTAGTATATATAATTCGTATGCCTTTTATTGGTATATATAATAATAATAACACAATCGAATGCTTTAGATGCAGGCAAGGGATCTGTAAATTTCGTTAATAAAATTAAATAAACCTATGTTAATTAAACATTTTGGAACAAAGCTATGCTCATCTTTTGATGATTTTTTGAAAATAATTAAAAATTTTTGTATTTATTATTGATTCAATGATTTTAGAAAAAGTTGTTAAAATTCTTATGGGGCGATATAATTTAGATTGTTAATATCACCTTTTATGAAAACAGATACCGACCTAATGCAGAGACTTAACATTGCGGCCTTGAGGCCTATTGTAAAACAGGTATTGTACATGTGGTCTTGAAACAAGACGGAAAAATCTCTTCTATAAAAGAAAAGTTGCTAATGGAGAAAGAATAGATTCAATCGAAGCTTTGACTATATAACGACGGCACTCCATCATCGCCGGGTTGAATGCAATGCCGCATAAAATATTTGGTGAAACAGGAAAACATATAACAGGCACGTCAAGATGGACATGGTGCCGAAAAATGCATCAAAATTTGGAAAGAAGCCTTAAGCACCGTCACAAAGACGATACGGGAAAATACAATTCGCCACACGCAAAATGAAATTTTGATGTGGTGGGATAGGGGGGTAGGATTTGATAAGGATGCGAACTTATTAATTATACGCCTCGGAGAAAACGACTCGAATAAATAATAACTGTGATAACAGTGAATTAACAACAATAAATTAAATAAAAATGTGTGTCAATTTATTTTGTTACAAGAATTTAGCGTAGCATCATTTACATTTAAGGCTTTAATACTTTCCATTGTGCACGTTCATCCTAAGATATTCTTCCATGTTTGCGATTAATAGTTATAAAAGTATTGACATTTTCTTCACATAATACAATTAGTTTCCTTGATATTACGTGAAAAAAACAAATAAATTTTAATGTATACTACGTTTAAATCAAAGAAAGAAGATTTCCATGAATCGGCGGCTGGGCGTTAGATGTCTCTGGGATTTTCCTTAAAGACATGTGCTAACGTTCGGTTAACGATACGGAATATTGAACGAGCCACAGGCAGCCTCCGACGTGCACTGATGAGGACTAGGTGAGTCCGAAACAGCTGTCTGTACGTGAGGAATGCCTGAACTATACAATCAGAGGTGTTGTGTGATCTCGAGGTATATTTATATATTTTTTATATACTTCATTTTTTTATATACTACGTTTGATATATCATTTCATTCAAAACTAATGTCCTAGAATTACCAATATTTTCATGGAAATAGCACTATTTTAACAAATACTTCCCGTAGAAAAACATCCAAGATAAATAACAACCCAATATTTATCTATTCAATAAAAAACATTTTCAACGTGTTTTACGCCACATAAGACGTCATTTACCATGAATGACGTGCATCGATATTTACCTGTTCTTATAACGTTCAAACATATGTATTAATTATCTGAGAATTAGGATGGTTTTAAGTCAAGAATATTTTTATTTTCATTTCAAAATGACTAATTGTTTGCGCATGTATATAAGCTTATCATATGTTCGTTAAGAACAATATTTGTTGAAAACAAGAAATGATTTTTATGTGTGCAGTTGTATGATAAATTCAAAGAGTTAAAAGTTACACCCTGTTAGGTTTCCTTCGGCACAATTAATTTTTCTCTTAGCTTATATTTGTCTGCGCCACACAGCGAGACTTCCCGTTTCCAGAAAACGTAAAATTCACCATGCATTATTCAAACGAGTAAACATTGAAAAATCGGCACATTTAGAATTTCAATATCTTTGTCATAGGTCAAGGTTTTAGCTGGGCGAATTAACACGTAGCGAAGAATCGCGTAAGAGGTAATAAATATCTAATAATCTTGACGAGCCCGATTGAATTTGGCGGCTTTCAATGTCATTTAATGAAATAATATTACTATTATTATAAGCTTGTAGGTACTATATAATTAATGTACAGCGGTATTTTTTTTATCTTACGTAACGCGTAGATCCTACAGTGCGATAAAATTGTTCTGCGAATACCCGTAGTAATAGCATCGATTTTGCGCCATTGTTTATGTGTTAGTAGGTAATTTGTTTGGAATTATTTTAACTTAATTGGTATGAGGTTTATTTTTAAATTATCTCTTTGTGCCTCGTTTTGGCAGCAAATAACATCGTAAACATAATAAATCTACCTGTTATATTACTAAGTAATGCTATTGCACACACATATAAATATTAGTGTTAATTAATGAAGCAATTTTTGGGCTATAAAGCATTATTATCAACCTATTCGTTTTATTATACCGCTCCACGAATATCTGTAATCCATTTCAGTCATATACTGGCTAGTTTTATATAAAACATATTGTTATAGATGCGGATTCTAAACACTTGAATAAACTGGTGATTTTTGTAGACACATTTTCCTGACAATCAGGTCTGCAAAAACTGAATAAATATATAAAAATTTATGAAACAAGCAAATTCTTCCTAATATTACCCTCTGATTTTGTTTTGACGTGAGCTTGTGGTATATTTGATTAAAATGAAAAATTTCGATTCTGATTGTTATGAATACCTAGCTTCTATGATTATAAATCAGCCATGTCAAACATGCGGCCCACTAAACATTTTTCTGCGGCCCGAATCAATTTTGAAAACAGCCAGATAATGTAGCCCGCGAGCGTGTTAAAAACCGGTTTTGAAGAGGCGCGCGCTGCAACAAGTTCATACACGTATCACGACTTGTCCTGTACGTACTTTTTTTCGTTAAGATTTTCAGTAGTTTGTCTCTAAGATTAGGTTTTGCGTCCTTCATGCTTTTGGCCCACCAGTGACTTTGAGTTTGACATGGCTGTTGTAAATAATGCATGTATATTATTTCTAGTTCCTATATTGTGTTACAGTGAGGTAAAATAACAGATACATGAGTGCTTTTGTAACGACTGCATTGTAACTACTATCTTTTTGTAACAACTGTACTTTCCATTCTCCTTGGGAAGGAAATAGGTCGTATTGCAATTGCACGTGCGCGAGCGCGCCAAATTCAAAATTCAAATTAGAAACTAGACAGTGATTAATGAAAATTCAGACTTGAAAATTATGTTTCTTAAGATTTTCTCGTCAATGTAATTGTTTAGGTTTAGACTATACTTCATTTATGTTAAGAATACAGGACGCTGTGATCTAAGGACATATCACACAACAATAAGGGTGTATCCGCAAATAACTGCAAATTCAAATTTATTTCAATAGGAACAGCTAATTAAAATAATAGATAATTATTATGTATGGAAAATGTAAGGTTATCATAAATTGTAATGTATAACCCTATGGATTATTTTTTTACGTGGGCGTGTAAAAACTGTTCTTTTGGAAGCATCTTGTTTGTATAGTGACGCGTTTTAACCACCTGGGTTCAATACTTCTGCACCCAAATTAAAACACTATGACACTACACATATTCCTGTAATTATTCTCACTGAACACCTTTTTACACGTACAATAGATTGAAGATATCGCAAATTATTAAGTATTGCAATAATCGAGTTCTGACAAGAAGTATTTTGAAAACAATATTTAAGATATAATTAAACGCACACAAGCAACCAACGAATTAATAGAAGCCGAAAGCAGTGGAATTAGAATGGAATGCAACGATGGAATTTTACAAATGACATTATAGTGGGTACGTTCTTCGCAGCCATCTGCAGATAGAGCGCTGAAAAACGAAAATGCAACTTACTGATGTCACCATATAGCGTTTTTATGCGAAAAACGCAAAGAGTTTGACTGAGTACATTTTTGAAAAATTACAGAAAGTCAGATCGAGAAGGTAACAGGTTTTTATACATTAGTTACTGTTTGCAGCGGCTTCTTCTGCATCTGTCGAACCAGCGTGAATCGTGCGTTGTACGAAAACAACTTTATTATTTCTTTGTGATTTTCATTGTTAGTTTTGCGTTTTAATATTGTGGGTTGCATCATTAGATTCAGGTAATTTTCCTCTTCTATTTGATCTGATTTTCAAGCTGAATGTACCTTTCGTTTGCCTAATTTCTGTGTTTAATTGTATGCCCGTCTGCTGTATGCATTTTTTTTTCTTTTTTACTGATTTCCTTACTCCCATTGATAAAACGTATTCCTTCTTTCTATAATTTAGTATATACAGACATACAGGTATAGAAAATTTTCATTTGGATGCCGATTTCAATGTATTAGGAATACCGCAGTCGGTAGTGCCCTTTCGTCGTGTAAACATCACATTAGCTCTTCAGTGGGCACACCCTGAGTAGATAGCTTTACGAAGTACATACTCTGGGGTGTATTGCACCCTGCGCGACCGCTAAGGGGTTAAAGACAAACACACTTTGTGTTCTAGTAAATAATATCTTATTGTTAGTAATAAGGTAAATGCCAATTTTAGGTTACTGAAATATTCCGTTTTGTACCAAAACATATTAATGTATGTTCATAGCGCGAACTGCTGGGGGTGGTAGTACTGTATTTATGCAAATAAATAATCCGTTGAAAGGATAAACAGACTTTAAAGGATAATGAAATCTGAATAATGAAGGTGCTGTTCTATTCCAACCTGTTCAGCTATTTGTCTAGAACATGCTTCGCTATTTTCAACCGCACTACGGACGTTAACCTCTTGTCGTTCTTTTTCTTTACTTATTTCTTTACTTTGCGTCCTTCACTCTGTTTAACATATGTTTGACAGTTTGCAACACAAGCTGTATGAACTGTCACTGCTGTGGGAACTGGCCTATTTGGGAAAGCAAACTTCTTGACCACTACTGTGTAGTAGTGCAGTAGCATTTAATTATTTATACCTTTTCTTCGCTAGTGTACGTTACCATTAACCTTAACGTAAAGGTTTGGAAAATCAAAAATAGGCAATCGAGAAATAATAATGTAAAGAGAAACATTCAAGAAGGCGTGCCTGATTAACGCTAACTGCGATTTGCTACCAGCGCTGCCCGCTCGTTTGCTACGTATCTGTTGAAGGCAGAGTCTCCACCGCATACATATGTATATTACATTGGCAACTACGACTTATACATGCATATGGTTCCTATTAGCAGATGTGAATTTTCCGAGTGTGTATACATTTTTCTATTATAACTTACTTAATTATCGTGTATTAATATTTTCCTTTTGTTTTGCAATCATTTTCCTTGCTTGCGGCTCTTGTTTGTCTGTTGGTCACCAGTTATCTGTTTCTTTTTTTTTTCCTTTTTGATATTAATACACTTTTTAATATTCCATATTGTTTTTTAATATTAGTTTATTACTCTTTATCGTACACTATCACAGGTAGGTGATCTAACCGCCAGTAGATTTCTTCTTGTTTCCATATTTGAAAAACGTGGTGTTTCAGAATAACATTGTGAATTTGTAGGAACTGCTGCGTGCAATTGAAGAAGCAATTGCGAATTTATAACCTGAAACATTACTTAAAGTATTCGATAATTTATCCCGCAGAATTTAATTTTATATTGATCATAATTGACATTATTAAAAGTTCTTCATTCTGAGCTATTGCTCGCACCGCCTGTTTCTGACACGTAAAAATATACTGCTGTACCTCGTATCCTGCAAATAGCAAAAGTTGATGATGATAACTAGAACATAAGTTTTGACTATGGATCTTTCATGATACCCTTGAATCTGTAATTTTTATATGCTGAAAATCATCGTTGCTATTTTTAGAAAATTTTATAACATTAGTTTTATCTTCATTCCCCTGGAGTTCGTTTGCATAAAACCACGAGTTAGAGTCAGACAATTGATTGCTCTGATTGTGACTGTTCTGAGGACAGAAGCTCTGCACATACATATGATTACACTGGTGAACAAGATTTTTGTCCCAAGCACAAAACTGCCTGATTCCCATACACTTTTGCATGCTGAAATCAATTATATTTTCAAAATTTCTCCATCACCCTCAGTTTTTATGTTCCAGGATATTCGCTTATCCACCTGAAATATGCATGCATAGATGTGTAGCATAAGAGAACATGTTTTGACGAGTTGAGACCTGTATTTCCCATTCCTAGATAGCATCTCTTGTTATTTCAGTTGTCGGCTAGAGCTCGGGAATGAACATATACGCTGACGTTGTTAACGTTTTAAAGGGTGTTGCGTTGTGGTGCGTTCATGCTATTATAGTGAAACCGCGAACATTTGATCACCTGTAAAAATGCCAAGGAATTGTTTACACCACCCGAACTCTTTTTGCTACATTTGCGGCAAATTGACATTTAAATATTAAAAACGGTCTTTCACACTTCTCCTTAAAAAGTGCTAAGAGCAGTATTTCAAGTGTAAAGTAGGTGATGAAGACAAAAGCTGGGCTCCCTATATTTGCTGTGTTACGTGTGTCAGACTTTTTACAACGTGGGCAAAAGGTAAACGACATATGCCTTTTGCTATTCCTATAATTTGGAGCGAACCATCACGTCATTTTACCGATTGCTATTTTTGTCTAACAAATATAAGTGGTATGACTTTTAAATCCAAACAAACATACTGTAAAATATCCTAATATTCCAGTACCTCATAGTCCGGAATTACCTATGCCTAAACCTCCACAAAACATGACACTAAGCGACGAAAGTCAATATAAACACATTTTCCAAGTAAATATGTCACTTTGTACGTCTTTTTTTTTCATGATTTATACACATATAATATGTATATACTTTCACAAAATTTCATCGCTTTGTCGCTCTGAAACCCTGCCTGATAGAAAAATTCTGAAAACAAATATGAAATAAGTGTAAAAAGTACTACCAAGTTCACCCACACAAGATAACTAGATTTGTCTCAGACAACGCAGCTAATACGACTAGTATGAGAAAAAAATAATTAAAAAATAACTTAAATGGCGACTTAAAAATTACAATGTTAGTTCATGTCTTGCAATTTTCATCATCTGTAGTATAATTTAAGATTCAACGTTCTGATAGTCCATCTACTAGGTCTTCAGGGTTTGATTACAGCTGGCCCTATTTTAATTCTTTTGCAATTCCAATATTGTTTCTGCAAAAAAAAATTAATACCGACCAATACGTTTTTGTGTGTAAGAAATTAGTTTTTAAAATGAATTAATTTCTTGTATTTTATTAGACAACATTTATTGCTGGCCGGAATGTTCACTAGCGGTTCTATGTTTGGCAGGAAAAGTAAGCTGGAATTCATATTAAGACCATCCTGCTCTTTCCTGTCGTATTAGGTTACCAAACCAAACCAAGTAATGTTGTTTCTTGTTTAGAACCTTTAAGCCGGTTTTTATAGTACAATAATGATTCAGCGAGTTTTACTGTTTATTTCCCGTAATATGCACCATTACTGTCTTTACTATCGCACTAAAATTAGTAGTTAATTTTTTATTATTGTAGTTGCAGTACTCCGTCCATCCGTAAAGAAATAACCTCTCAAACTTACTTGCAACCTTCAATTCCTTTTTAATTTTTTCCCTTGTAAATATTTACACTGCCGAACGGAAAATCGCAAACGACTCGCGCGATACGGCCGAAACCGTTTAAAATGCTCCAGTTGGCAGTAAGAAACGTATAAAACCGAGACCTTGAAACAGTCTGGCTATACAGTTTCGCGGACGCAAAAAGTTAGAGGCTCGTTTTAAGTTAATTTAACAGGCGTTCCGATTTTTTAACGGATAATGACTCATCCGCGGCCAAATCCTATTTGCCGCGCTAGCTTAACGAAGTTTGCTACCGACTCGGGGGTTGTAGCAACTAAAAACGGAGAGGTACGGTGTGAACTTGCCGCTAATGGTGCGTGTAACTAACTCGTTCGGCACTTGCCTTTCTGCACCGCACCCTAACTTACGCTATAGTGGATAATAAAGACGTGTTCAAAGGTGTATTATTATATTTAGTTGCTTATTATAATTTTACTACTTTGCCATACCAAACCACCCTGGAGTTTATGAAAATTAAAACTGATTTATTCAAGTTTTATTGTTCCCTGCAAAAAACTAGCTCACGTACATAATGCTAATGGATATTACTACGAAAAAACGCTTCCAAAATGATTTTATATACCCACTATTCATTTACTGATCATATATAGGCTAAGATTTATGAAAACTTCAACGAAAGAAACTTAAAAAAAATTGCATCCATACCAGGGTCTAGATGATTTAAAACATTGAATAAAATCAGAATATAAATCATGATTAAAATCAAATCGATAAAAAATAAGGATTTTTTTTCTTCTAATTGTCTTTTATATTTTTTGTACTACGTATTCATACAATCAATTGTTTCACGAAGAAAAAAAACGATTATATTTTTCATTTATTTATTAACACGTGACACATTACTTAAAATATTTTCTAAATACAAAGAAGAAAGTGAATCAACTTAACACGTTGACGGACATTCGTAATCTGTGAACCGCACCACCTTGTCACTTAAGCTTCAAAGTGATTTTTCAAAATATTGTTGCGACATGCTTTGGGCCATAACATTTCACTTCCACAAATAAGTGCAATCGAAAAAAAAAATGTGGACTGCTATTGCCGCAATGCCTGAACTTATTTATTGAATACAATAATTTGATCAATTATTATCCCAAGATGCCAATTTTCGAAGCATGGAACTGCATAGAGGGCAGGCATGTCTTGCATCATCATGTAATGTGATTCGTTTCTTTCTTCTTCTTTGTTTTTCCACAAGTAGGATTTTCGTTGATAACTATCCAGTCGTTGTATGTTTTCCAGGAAATGTTGAGTGCCAAGTGACGTTAGGAGACCGGCTATGATCTGCTACTTTGTCATGAGCTGGTGTAAACATTACTAAATGACGGGCATCTTTGAGATCGTGATCAATTCTCAACAAGGATTTTATTAATGATTCTCTGAAAGATATATATTGCAACTTGTTATTATTTGTAAGTCTCTTGAAAATAAAATAGCTGTTCCAAACTGACATGTCCAGAAAGTGAAAAATCACCTTCTTATACCAGAATATAGTTTTTCGAGGACAAGAATAATATGAAATCATTTGGTCGAATCTATCTATACCTGACACAAATTTATTATATTCAACAACTTCAACAGGCTTCATTGTTGCTTGACCACGTCGATTTTGGGTATCTAGCAATGCTGGGTGAAGACTTGTTGTGATAACAATTACATCTCGCTTATCCTTCCATTTTGATACATATACTTTTCTTTGACGCTTCCAAATGTGCTCTCCACGATCCAGTTTCTTCTTTACAAGCAATTTTGGATTTCCTTTTCTATTAGAGCGTAATGTTCCAGTCACATGAGTTTGATTTTGCAGGAGTCTATTTGCAAGGGTCACGCTATTGTAATAATTGTCCATAAACAGATGGTGGCCTTTATTTAGATGAGGTTGCATTAGTCTTATAATCAATTTTAGAAAGGTCTTCCTCTATCGGTTGCTCGCTTTGTCCTTTATAGATATCGACATTGAGGACTTAACCCTCAGGTGAACAAAGTTCATATACGTCCAGAATGATAGGCGACCACGAAATAATAATGACTCATCTAGAGACAGCTCCTTCGAAGAAGACTATGCTGCTTGAAAATTTCTAGTGCACATATTTATCAATTTTCGCACTTTCTGCAGTCTATCTTTGTTGCCAGGTACTTCATTCTTTCCATGAACAGAGAAACAGCGTAAAATCCGCTCAAACCGGCGCGGCGGTCTGACACTACGTATTGAAAAATTGAATGATAATTCAAAGGACCTAAACTGAACAGTTTTCTGATACTGTGAGCTTTAATTTGTCCTTGCAATAAGCACAAACCAATGAACTTCTTCAATTCCGTTTCAGTCACATTTTTAAACACAGTACTGCGTGAATTTCTTGTTTTAGGGCGTGATTGTTGTGTCAATTTTCTTGCATAAGTATTGGTGGAATTTACTAACATTGTCATTATATCTCCGTTCCAAATTTGATCGAATACGTCAATTGATGTTGAGTTTTTATCACCAAATAACTTCGCGCCATGTCGTGCAAAATCAAAAAGGAAATAATCAATATCATCTGTCTGATCACACCAATCATCTGAGTCGGAGTCATCACGTGAAGGAGGTACGCTCGGAGGTGCTTTACTTTCTTTATCCTCGTCATTATTGTTATTTACAGCTTCAGTATCTGCTTCATCCACATACATCTCAGCCTACAAAAATAATGTTATATTATTCATAAATAACTGAACATTAGTGAACTGACCAGAATCAGATGGGATTTCAGAACTCTCCTGAAGTTCATCCTCTGGATTAAATAAACTTCCAGAGTCATTTGCATCACTACTGGATTCTTCAGAATCGTCAGATTCAGAAAGTTCAGGAAGATTGTCTGAATCAATCTCATCAAATAACTGTAGTAAACGTGCCTGCACTTTTTCATACACGTTCTATGAAAATGTACCACTAAACATATATTACTGAAATAAACTAATTTCCTACATTATTTTTAAACTCCTTTTTACAAAAAAAAAACAACTTACATACATCACACCACGTTATGTTATGCGGACGAACGTAGCTTATGTTCCAGAAGAATGTTTTATTTAGAGGCAAGGAAGGGCTGCATATGGTCTCATATACTTATTAAGCATTTACTCCTGCTATAACAGGCCGGACTTCTAGAGCCCATAGAAATATGACGGTTATAGCAGACGTGTCCACCGATGTGTTAAGAAAACGGTATACCAACTTCCACGCCTCGTGCTGTGTATAGAAAGCCTAATGTGTCGGACAAGAAATGTATTTCTCCGATGTTAGGAAAAAAAAACATTTTAAATTTTATGAGGTATTAAAAAGAAATACTCGTGTAGATGCTTCTTCATTATCCAATCTATTTTTTTAAATTCTTTCTTTCAACATCCGCAGAAAAAGCATTTGCACGCTAAATTTGAACGATGATATCCAATAGGTGATGAATTCTGGAAAATTCTCCTCAGATCTCCACCATCTTACAGCATTTACATTTGGTAATATTTCTTGCGAAAAAACATCCATTCGCGGAACGGATGTGATTTAGCTTCCAACTTAATGAATGCTAATAATCCTGTACCAGAATAATGTTTGGATATTACTTCTAAAGCGCAATTTTTTTCTTAGATTGATACTTTTGCTTCTAATAATTTCATGAAAGAATTGCAAGGACTGTGGGCTGGTATCACTAATACGCAGTATCGGGAAATCCACACCGCACAAATTAATTT